>JAHRHZ010000125.1:7172311-7186348 GCA_024137785.1 Ginglymostoma cirratum | reverse complement strand
GAGCTGGATTAACACAGCAGGCCAAGCAGCATCAGAGGAGCAGGGTCTCGACCGAAACGTCAGCCTTCCTGCTCCTCTGATGCTGCTTGGCCTGCTGCGTTCATCCAGCACTACACGTTGTTATCTCATTATTCATTAGAGGTTGTGTTTTGGAAGCATTTAGCCCTATCTTGGGGCCCACTGTATAAATTGGAAAAAGAAACTCACTGTTCTATTGAGGGAAGTTCCCATTCATTCTGCATTAGCTTTGGAAAGCATTCGATTTCAAGAGAATTGCCAAGCTTCTAACTGAGCACTGAACAACTGGAGCCACATTTTTATAACACAGCTAGTGAAAGAAGAGAGGAACACTAAAATGCTGCAAGAGATACCTGAGCAATCAGGGACCACAAGGACAGGCGCACAATAGCCTAGCCATAGCCAGCCAGCGTCATCTATACGCTGATATGCATTTTCTGAGGTGTTTTATCTGAGTTAGCTGTGTTTCAGAAATGAAACTTTGTAAAAGCTTTACAGAATTGTTAGATCAACTAAGATTACTGTGACTGTGGCATTGCTTGAAGTAAGTGTAAACTTTCGTATGTACTGTATGTGCTTTCTACTCCCAAAACGTATAGTTTTATATGCAACATCGCAGCTAATTGCACATGACTCAATGACGTGTTTGAGGCTAGCATAATGTTTTCAGACTTCATCAGTCCAGTGTCTCACCTTTCAGGATGGCTACAGTGTAACAAGCAAGGGATTCCTGTTTCTCCCCCATGGCTCTTGCTGTTTCTTAGAAGGACAATAAGTTCTGCATATCATGAAGCAATTGTAAAGGAAAGAAGAAGTAAGCAATGCTCTAAAGGATGTTCGGGGAGGATTCCAGTGTCTGGATTAGGTCTAGTGAATATGAGTGCATACTGCAAAACACTATCTTGCAAATTGTGGTAGGCATTTTATAAGCTTCAGAACTTTGCTATGAGTGAACAATGATCAATAAGACCCTATGGAGAGTGATGATATTACAAATGTTGAAGGCAAAATGTGGTGAAAACTACTGCTACAACCTGAAAAACCAACTCCTTCACCTAAATTAACAGGTGAGGAGAGCAACATTTATTTGGGAATTTCAGCTGATCTGCCTCCTCAATGTCTAATCAGACCCTTCACTGCTTCCAGCTAGATATTGTATCCTAAATATGAGCATCAACATTAGGTTACCACTGTCATACAAATAAGAAACACTTTATTGTTCTTCTATGAAATATTATATTGATTCATTAGTTTTGCAGTATTGCTTAAGTTCATGACCGTGCATCCAACTTATGGTCGTGTACATTTCTCTTTAGTCTACTTTAAAATTTGCATATACCACCCGATGATTGGAAGTTTAAAATTTCAACGGCTACTGCAAAGCACTATGAGCTTTTTTTAAACGCAGGTGGCCCAACTTTTAAGGTACGCAAGTCCTGGGCTGGACAAAGGATGGGTTGGTTTTACAATAGTCTACAAAGTTGTAGGCTGCTGGAGGGAGCTGTGTGAATGTTGCTTTCTTCTACTGTCATGAGTGGTAAAGTCTCTATCGCGCACACATCATTATCCATCTGTTACTGCAAACAGGGTTCTAGTGTCACCTACTTAGAATAGGAATGGAGTCAAATTTTTTTTTATATAAATCATCTAATCCTTTAATCTCTAGGTGAAGGTCCACCCATAGTATTGCCATATATGCAGTTTAGATGTTTTTGATTTTTGCATGAGTTCCCACTGAACCCCTGCAAAAGACCCTGTGGTTTTTCATCAATGACTGAAGGTTGAGCTGATTGGCTTGCCCAGATAACTCTCAAAACGAAGAAAGGTTCACAAATGCTCCTGCAGCTAAACCTAATACCTAATACATAATACCTACTCTTTCAACACGACCTACACATACGGACATTTTAAAAAGTGGACAATATGGATGGATCAACTGTTTAATTCTTTAGAACTGCAGTTTTTGAGGGTGAACAGATATGGTGTTCTCCCACGCTTCACATTATAATTGCAAACTTTCTCGAGGACGACACTGATACAACAAGCCCAGCTAGTGTATGAGAAATTGTTCTCTGGGCTGTAGGTTTCAGCCTCACACTGGGGGCAGACCTTTTAATGCTTCTAGGATTAGAATAGTCAGGTGATTGTTTTTTGACATGACCCGATGGGCTGAAGGGCCTTTTTTAGTGCTGCGGACCTCTGTGATCCTGATATAGGGTTTGCAACTGTGTGTGTGTGGTGAGTGCACCCCCTACAGCTCTTTTGGAGGAAACACAGCTTTCTGCAAATGCTACAGTTGCAGTCCATCGAGCGTAATGGATGGGTGGTCCTATTGTAGATATAAGGGAGAAGAGACTGAGGATAGAGTCTTTAATGAGTTTGAGTGAATTGGAGAATTTGAGACGTTTGCTATGAGTAATGGCAGGTGACTTTGCTTCTGGAATTTGCTGCCATGAATGGCCAGAGAATGACTTCACTGTGATGTCTGGGAAGAACAATTTGCTTATGTTTCCTGTTCTGACCTTGTTCTACCACTGCAGTCAGCATTTCCCATTTTGGAGGGTCCATGTAAAACCACATCCACTTCCTTCCACTTGGCCCAAGTTAGAAAATGTGATGGGGGAATAAAAGGTACTGCAGACTTTCCACATCAGGCAGAGGTTCACCTGCACATCTGCCAATGTGGTATACTGCATCCGCTGTACCCGTTGTGGCTTCCTCTACATCGGGGAAACCAAGCGGAGGCTTGGGGACCGCTTTGCAGAACACCTGCGCTCAGTTCGCAACAAACAACTGCACCTCCCAGTCACGAACCATTTCAACTCCCCCTCCCATTCCTCAGATGACATGTCCATCCTTGGCCTCCCGCAATGCCACAGTGATGCCACCCGAAGGCTGCAGGAACAGCAAATCATATTCACCCTGGGAACCCTGCAGCGCAATGGCATCAATGTGGATTTCACAAGCTTCAAAATCTCCCCTCCCCCAACCACATCCCAAAACCAGCCCAGCTCATCTCCACCTCCCTCTCCTGTTTTTCCTCTCACCCCAAGCCACACCCCCTTCTCCTATCTACTAACATCATCCCGCCCCCTTGACCTGTCCGTGCTCCCTGGACTGACCTATCTCCTCCCTACCCCCCTACCTACACTCACCTTTACTGGCTCCATCCCCGCCTCTTCGACTTGTCTGCCTCCTCTCCACCTATCCTCTCCTCTATCCATCCTCTATCCGCCTCCCCCTCTCTCCCTATTTATTTCAGAACCCTCTTCCCCTCCCCCATTTCTGATGAAGGGTTTAGGCCCGAGACGTCAAGTTTTCCTGCTCCTGTGATGCTGCTTGACCTGCTGTGTTCATCCAGCCCCATGCTTGTTATCTTAGAAAATGTGATGGCTTGCTCCCTAAAATTTCAATAACTGTGTTCAACTGCAACTTGCATTATTTATTTTAGGTCATCAGTACATCTGCATTAGTCTTAGTGAAGTTAAATACTTTGTTGCATTACACTCCCTTTTAAAAATACATGCTCAGATTTTTAAAGATTATGCATCTGTTTGAATATAGAAATTGTGTCCTTGCGTCACTGTATTCCAGATTTTTCACTCTTCTAGACACCACTGATCCATCTCTTCCTAACCTTTGCCCTCATCCTAACAAGCAGTATGTAAAATAGCCACATTCTGATTCCAGCAGGCTTCAGGTACAGCCCATTATGTCATCATGCTTCATGTCACAAGCCAACAAGCTTTCCTTACTCGCTCAGTTTCCTTATCTCATAGCTTTCTTTCTTTACCCAACACTTTCTCAGCCATGTGGTCAATACAGCAGGAAGGACAAGCTGATAGCCTGACATTTTGACTCTTGAAACTGGACCTCCCACCAGTGGTGAAGGATAATAATGGTTTTAGTCTAAAGGGAAAAATTGTTGGTCTATGCAGGTAGCAATTACTGAAATAAATGGAGCAGAAAATGACAACTAACTGCCTGGCTGAAATATAGATGTAGAGTGACTTCTTGAACAGTAATCCTAATATTTTGCAGCAGCCTGCAATGCCTTTTAAATAGTATATTTGACAGCATGTAGGTGGTGACAGATTAGATGTGGTAATATTTAAGCTTCATTTGTCAGGCATTGTACTATTCCTCCATTGTATTCATCTAAGAGTAGAAATGTGTGTTGATCATGTGCAAAATATTTAAAAGTAGCGCTTACACATATAAAGGAACTGCAAATAATTCTATGGTATTCAGGAAATCCAAACTACCAATTTAAAATTCTTCTTTTTCTGCTATCTATTACTAACACTTTTTGCTCGCCTGTTGAGTAAACCTTGTTTTTATTTCCTTTCTCATTACTCAGAACAAGTCATACAATTACTAAACAGCTCATTAGAACTAAAGACCTTGCATGTTATGTTGTATTATACATCTTTAACAAATAGTCTTATCAATGCAGGATGGATCCAGTTTTTTTCTCTGTGAACTTCATGCTGAAGCTTGCCTCGTTATGTATTGGATAGAATTTCTCTGGAATAATTTGTAATGCTGACGAGCAATGACTTCTTGATGCTCTTTTTATTTCTTATTTTTAACTCAGCCTTTTTCTGATTATTCCATGCTTTGCTTGCTCTTTTTCTTTCTGTTATCAACTTTGGATGGAAAGGAGTCAGATTCAGATCAGGAGCAAGAGGAAGAGGTAATTCTAACACTAGTAAACCATTGCTGCCTAATTATATCATCACTAACATTCCAACAAGGCCTGGAATTGATTCCAAAATGAAAATGTGCTGTTTCCAAGAATTACTTATTCCAACAGCAGTATTATCTCGTGTTAATTGTCCATTGATTCCCGGCATCAGCTTTTTCTTGCCTTTAATTAAGAAGTTTAAATCTGAGTTTAAAAGAGATAATGGATTTAGTTTCCCCTGGGAATTGTAGCAACGCTCTGCACAAATTGAAGCTGTCACCGCTTCACCAATTGCAACAAAGACTGTGTCCCTTCTTTCATCAATTTATTCAATGGTTTTCTCTTCTCTCCATCTGTTCTAAAATAATTAACTTGTTCTTGGGATGTAGCCCTACAGGGATCAGTCACCCTTCACCATTTCAATCATTTGTCTGTCATCCAGTTGTAATCATTATAAGTCTGCCTGCAAGTTATTTAACCATGTCAGAACCAACCCTAATCCTGTCCTTTGCTATTGCCTATTTATGCATTTGCAGCAGGTCAATGATCAGCAGCCAAGATCTGAAAACCTTGTCAAATAATTACTCTCTAGCCCTAGGAATCTGAAGTCATTATGGTGCCTGTCCAACTGCTATTGCTAAGAATCGCTTAAATTAAAAAAAAAAGGAGCCTGTTTTGTTATTCATGAAGATGTGAATGGTTGATCTGAAAATGGCCATAACTACTTTTATGCATGCCTCATAATCTTTGACACCCTTGCAGATCCAATTTATTTCTTTCAACCTTGACTACATTCATTGATGCAGTCTCTGCTGCTCTCTGGGGTAGAGAATTCCATAACTTATCAACTCCAATACAGAAAATGTTCCTCCTCATTTCTTTTGCAATTTGGAAGACTACGTTTTGAAGTTAATTCCACACAACGTAGGAACTAGCTGTATGTTTTCCTGATCTGTATAATTCAGTGATTGGATTAATTCAGGCCTATATATTCAGTCTTAAAGTGTCAAGTGTGCCTACTGCAGATGATATTGTTTATGAATATTTAAAGCAACAGTATATTGTTCTGCAGTATTTTTTACAGACTGGACACTAAACAGGAGATGAGAAGAACAGACTGAGGATCAAAAGCATTGTAGAAGAGAAGGATTAATCTAAGACAAGTTGAGTTAGGTGAAAAACTGAAGTTATTGGAAGAGGGATTATAAGTGATATAAAAGTGTACTAATAGCACAATATGGCATGGGAAATGGCATTTCTCATTTGAATATGGAGGGAGTTGGTGATGCAGTCTGATTTGTACAGCTGGCAAAAACAATGAGACAAGCATATTGAGAGAATTTGAAGTCAAGCACAAGACTCTTAAAGTCAGTTCTCCATGGCATGAGAACATTTATAGCTAGTTATGACCATGATTAGGATAAACGAGGTTGTATGTATGTGATGGCATTCTGCATAAAGTTTAAGAGCAAAAAACATGTAGCCAGTAAGGAGATCATTGTAGAAATCGAGCCTTCAGCTAATGAAAGCATACAAAGGATATTGGCTGCTAAAGGGGAGAAGCAGTGGTCAACAATGTTTCACTTCTGAAATTTAGTGATCTTGATAGAAATCAACTGACCAAAATACCAGCCCACCCACGATATTAAACAATCTGCATTTTTATATCACAGAGACCACAAATGACGCTTGCCAGGCTTCTACCAGATTCAGGAGGTCAATAGACACCTCAATGTATATTCTAAGAAGGAGAGGTTCTCATTTAGGAACCACTGCCAGATGCCACAACTTTGGATCCCTTTGTAAGGAGGATAAAGGAATTTTCCCCAGATTTACCTTCACCCTCTTTTACAATGTTCTGACCCCCAGCATATCTTGTTTAACCATTGTGGAATATTGGGAACCTGATTCCAATCAAACCATCCACTCTTCTGCATTCCCAACAAGGTTGTGGCAATATGGTTTGTTGCTCCCTGATTCCACGATCAGTCGTGTGACTGAACAGATGCAGGCCATTCTTCATGGGAATGGTGTACAGCCAGATATTGTCACCCACATTGGTACAAATGACCTAGGTGGAAAGGGTATAAGGGAAATAGGGAAACAACAGAGAAGCTACATAATTACCTTGTGTCTATCTTCAAAGAAGATGAAAGAAGAAATTTCCCATAGAGATCCAAGGTACTAGTGAGAATGAGGAAATGAAAGACATTACAATTAGTTTTTTAAAAAAGTAGCATTGGAGAAATTAATGGGACTGAAAGTTGACAATTCCCATGGACACAATAATCTACATTTCACACTGTGTTAAAAGAGAGACCAACAGTGTGGCAGATGTATTGGTGATAATGAGTAAAAATTCTATTGGTTCAGGAACACGCCTTTAGATTTTGAGTTTCCAAATGTAACCCCACTATTTAAGAAAGATAGGAGAGAGAAACCAGGGAACTACAGACCTTTATTGGCCTAATGTCAATAGTAGAACAAGTACTGAAATCTATTAGACAGAATGTGATTATCATGGTGGTGTTTAACCTACATATAGACTGGGTAAATCAGATGAGGATAAAAGTGATCTAGGTCAGGAATTCATTGAATGCTTTTCAGACAATTTCTTAAACCAGCATGCTGTGGCACCAAACTGAGAGCAGTCTATCCTAAACCTAGTTTTGAGATGCAGTGAGAGCAACTCTGGGTAGCAGTAACCATAACATAATTAAATTTCACATGCAACTTAAGTGTGGGTCCAAGACTATTATTTTGAATTTAAACATGGGGAATCATGAGGGCACGAAAGCAGAGCTTAACAAAAGTGATCTGATAATTTAAATTAAGAAGTAGGTCAATAGAGTTGCAGTGGCAAGCATGTAGGGGAATATTTCAGAAAGCACTGGATAGGTACATTCCAACAGATAAGAAAAATTCCAAGGGACCCACCGTCCATGCTTAACTTAAGTCAAAATTGGGCGAAACTCATAGACATATTGTGCAAAGATAGGTGGCAGGTCAGAAGATTGAGCAGAAAATATGTAAAAGCAAACAATACAAACAGATTAAGAAGGGAGAGTTTGCCTATCAGAGAAAATTAGCTTAAAATAGATTGGAAAGGTTTCTTCAGATATTTTAAAAAAGGAGTTAAACACGTGTTGATCCCACAGAAAATAAGTCTGCCTGAAAAGACAGCGAATGCAGAATTTTTAGGGCAGGTCTTGGTTACCAAGGGGATGAAATATTGTCAAGGATATGCAATTATATAGAGTTGAAGTGAAAATCAGATCAGATCTTACTGTATAGCAGAGCTGGTTTGAAGGGCTGAATGATGTACTATTGTGGCTTGTTCATATGTGATAACAATGCTCAGAATGTAATGATTTATAAAGGCAGAATCAACATGAATGTACAAAAGTGCAGTCATGTTTGACAAATCTGTTAGGATGTTGGCAGTAGAATAGATGAGGGGAAACCAGTCGATGTCGTGTTTTTGGATTTTTAGAAGGATATTGATGAAGTTACTTAGGAGGCTGGTAAACAAACTTAGAGGACATTGGATAGTGTATAATATACTGGCATTGACTGAAGTTTGGTTAGCAGAAAGAAAATAGAATGTGGGAGCAATGGGACATTCTCAGGTTGGCAGGCTGCCACTAGGAGGGAACTGAAAGAATCAAAGCTTGGACCACAGCAGCTTATAATCTATATCTATGAGTTGGATGTGCGATCCAAATTTAATATTTTCACGTTTACAAATAACACAAAGCCAGGTGATAACTTGCGTTGTGGAGCTAATGAATGCAGGCTTCAAGGGATTTTTGACAAGCTGAGTGAATGGAGAAGGGCATGTCAGCTCAGATATAATGTGGATATGTGTGAGGTTATCCAGTTTGATAGGAAGACCAAAGGTGCAGCATATTTTTTAAATAGTAGGAGATTGGCAAATGTTGATGTCTATAAGGATCTGGGTGTCTTTATTCATAAGTCAATGAAAACTAGAATGCAAGTGGAACAGGCAATTAGAGAGACAAAAGGAATGTTGGGCTTTGACAAAAGAGGATTTGAGTACAAGAACAAATGTATTTTTGCTTTAATTTTAGAGACTTAGTGAGACCACAACACAAGTATTGTGTACAGTTTTTGTAGCATTAGCTATGAAAGGGTATACTTGCCATCGAGGTAGTGTAATGGAAGTTCAGCAGTCTGATTGCTGGGATGGTGGGAATGACCTGTAAAGAGATATTGAGGATTGGGCCTGTGTCATCTAGAGTTTAGAAGAATGAGTGGAGATTTCTGGAGGCTTACAGATCTTTTAAATGAATGGAGAGGACAGATTAAGGAAGGATGTTTCTTCTGGCTGGGGAAGGGTCAAAAACCAGGGATGCATGCTCTGAATAAGGGCAATCCATTTAGGACTCAGATGAAGAGGAACTTGTTTAATTGTAGTCAATCTTTGGAATTCTCTAACCTCAGAGGGCTGTGGAAACTTGGTCATTAAGACAGAGATTTAAGGATTTCTAGTCATAAATATAAGAGTTATAGGGATAATGTATGAAAATGGTGATGAGACCCATGATCAACCGTGATTTGGAATGTCAGAACAGGTTGAGGGGCTGAATAGCCTATTCTTGCTCATTTGCTCCTATGATATGATTTGTAGGTTTAACTGACTCATCTTATTGGCAAATGCAGAATGCTTAAATTGTATCATCTTAATGGTTTGTAGCACCTTGTGAAAATAACAGTGCTGAATTTATTGTCTCAATCCTTTTCCTGATCCCCACAAGACTGTTTGACACATTATGGAAATGATTGAACAGTGAACCCATGAGTTTTAGACAGGAGTCTATAATTCATAAATAGGAAATTTCTGTAAATTCCCAGCTCCCAATGAAATCTTGAGATATCTGCAGTGTAGGCACAATTAATCAACTGATATACCGGTAGTAGAGCAACCTAATCGACGGTCTTTAATCACATAGCTAAAGGTCACTTGGAAAACATAAGAAGATCTTTAACATTGATTTTGTGGAATCAAGCAATGCATGAACGTTCATGTTAGCATCTCAGAATTCCACCCACCCAATACCAGTCTAGTTGTCATGCCCACCAGTTTAATGTTCACCTTCAGTCATAATTGATTTTAAACATGTTGCTTGATTCTGCAGATCCCCCGTTTCCCCTTTCTCTCACCAAGAACTCCAAGCTTTCGTGGTATGTTCATGAGGCAAGGCCGTGAAGATAGGTCTCCTATCTTATAGGAGACATGGGATATGTGGCAATACTGCCGGCATGTGCTGCAATACAACTATTGCACATTAGCATTTGAATGGGCAAAACTTAAATTTTCTGTTTTCTTTAGAATTTGGCTAGTCACCTAAGACAGGAATCTCACTGGCATGCCTGCCAAGAAATCTCTTTGATGTCCCCCACAGCCCAGTGATGACCAAATAAATTTTCAGTCAAGTCTACTGTTCTGCTTTTCTACCATTCTCTAAAGAAATCAGATTGCCTTGACGTAATAGGGTGGAATTTTGACAATAGTTCCCAATATCCTTAGTAGAAACTCCAGGAAATAGAAGATTTGACCATTTACTCTGTCTCTGCCAAATCCTCTGCTGAATTTACAGCAGATCTTGAGAACCTTCCAGAGAATTTCCAAATGCTTGAGCCGTGCCCAGTGTGGAACTGGGGATCAGGCGAATTCAGAATTAAAGAAAATGGTCCTTTCAGAAGTTATCAAAGTGAAACAACAGGTGAATTACAAAAAGTGTCCCAAGATTGATTCTTCAAAGACAAATTTAAGATAACTAAGAATGGATAAGGGTTTCACCGGTGGATAGGGTAGGAGAGGAAGAGGGAAAGGCAAATATTGCATTGAGAATTCTCAATTAATTTCTGATATTCCATTATATTTTCGATCTGATTTGCTATCTACAGAAGTAGCTGTAATATTAGGAAACTACCGGAATGCATCATTAAAATCAGAGATAATTCAAAATGGTACATTTTCTGGCCTTGTTTTAGTTTTTGCACATTATTTTATTGATCGCTATTGATTTACTGTCACAGATTACTTGGTCTTTAAGCATGTTGTGAATAAGATACATGTGTATATGTTCTATTGTTGCTACTAGATTTTCACGTTTTGGTTTTTGTGTGCAGGCTAAGGTATAATATCTGTACATTAAAAGATTAGAGTACATTGAAAAAAACAGTGATATTAACAATATTCTGTCTTTGGTTCATGAAAGTAGCCATGATACATTAGGCAAAGATGTGAAATCATCCCAGGGTGACTGTCTCCCAGCATTGTTGGGTTCTGCCTCTGAGGAACTATTTGACATCCATTTCATACTTGCACATATTAGTGTGGCTGAAATAAGGAACTGGGGAGTATGGTGGGGGGGTGGGGGGGGAAGGGTGGTGTTGCATGCATGAATTCACATTCTGTCACTGTTTCCACTAAGTTATTCCAACTACCCATTAAACCTTTATAACCAGCTCTGACTGATGATGTATATCATATACTTATTTTCTACCTTTATTATTTTACAGGTAACTGGAAAAGAAGATAAATGTAAGGGTACTTTCTATTGTAAAATTAGTACTAAAATCAGTATCAGAATATGAAATCTTCAAAGTAATTTAACAACCTGTTACTAATGCTTATAACAGTAATTCTGTTCATAACTTTAATTTTAAAAAACTGGTATTGTACTTTGCTTATTTAAAGAATTACTAGCTAAATAATCAGTATATCATCTAAGTGTCCACTTTCCTTTGACATCCCTTAGAGTCCTGCTGTGCCTGTTGCGCTGGTTATGAAATCCATTCATTTTTTTTCATGTTTCTCTTGTTAACTTTCATGCTCTTTATTGAGCAGGGGACATGCCTCTTCCATGTCTCCACTTGACATTTATTTCCATTATATTTAAGTGTTCCAAAAGCAGGATGGCAGCTCCTGTGGTGAAGTACAGTTTTGGTTTTCCATGTTTAAACTGAACATAGTATAAAGAATACTAAATTTAATGTTGGATTTCAAGAGGATATTATGGAACTGGGAATGCAGGCAAATTCAGAATTAAAAGTAAATGGTCCTTCCAGAAGATATCAACACAAGTTAATAGGTGAACTATATAAAGTATCCCAAGATTGATGACAGCACAAGTGCTGTAGCACTTTCAATGCTATTTTTACAAAAACTGTTTCCTCCAATTATTTTGACAAAAGACTGTTCTGTTAAGCGTATAATAGCAGTAATAATTTCCGTTTTTATATGGAGAACCAGATAGACTAAAGTGGTTCCATGATGTGCTGTGGCAGTCAAGTTTAGAATCTGTTTTTGTTGCACAGATATCGGGCAGCAATGAGGAAATAGTCGTCGTATACACGATCATAAGCATGCAGTTGTTTAAAACTATTATTTCAGTTTTTCTTGTAAAAGATCTCCAATATCAAGCTGTCAATGCCAAAAGTGTACATTGACTGCAAATTTAGCCCCATCTGTGGCCTGAGAAAGGTAGCCTCCTTTGCCTTCACCACTTGCTGATACTTTCCAGATCTAATTATATCTTTTGATTGTGCAGGAAAATGCAAATATCTGTGCAACTAAAAACACTAATGCTATCTGAACAGCAATATGCATTCATATAACACCTTTCAGGAAATAAGACATTCGTAGGCATATTTTCAATCAAAATTGATAACCAGCCACATGTGATATTATAAGGGCAGTCGATCAAGAGCGTAATCAAAGGATTAAGTGGTGAAGAGGAGAGAAGGATGGCAAGGTTTAGGGAAGTATTTCCAGAGCTTGTGGGGTCTAGGCAGTGAAAGAAGTGGCTGTCAAGGTGGCGTAGTGAAAATTTGCAATGCGTCAGAAGCTAGAATTGGAGGAATGCACAGATCTCAGAGGGTTGGAGGAGTTTACAGAAATTTGAGAGAATGGAGGCATTTGAAAACCGGGATGAGAATTTTAAAATCTCAGCTAGCTTAAGAGATAAAGATGCAATAAAAATCTGACGTAAGTATAAATTTAGCATACTGCTTTATAGTGTGCAGACAGTGGTCAGATACTGTGACTGAACCTTCGCTCCTCTTTGAAAACAATAATCTGTTAACTGTTGAAAATTCCAAACTTCACGATGAAATGACAGTAAGCCTTGTTGAATGAGATTGGCCCAGAATTTCTGATAGGAGGATGGTTGTTGCTGAAGGGTAGAGTGGGGTTGTGTGTCAGGGCCCTGTGGAGATTCCAACACAGCTGACCCCACAGGAATTTCCCAGGAAGATGAAACTTCTGGCAGAAATGTCCCAGCATCTGGAACCCTGTGAGAAAATTCCCAGCTCTGTGTTAGAATGAGAGACTTTAGAATTCTCCAACTTATGTACCTGAATAGTTAGCCCAGAAAAGTCAGAGCATTTAAAACCTGTTCTTACTCCTGGCAAACTATAAAATTAAACGCGTGCCATTCTCATTGGCTACCTTACCCACTTCGGACAATTCTTTCACCATCACCATCCCTCTCTCCCCACCCAACCCCACTTCAGACTGGACCTTTCTGAGGCCCATCTGATCCGGAACTGTTTCTCATCCTACCCTCCCGCCGCCACTGCCTGTGGACCCCAATCCACTCCACACGAACTTTAACTCCCGCTATCATCAGACTACCCTACTCTGGACCCAGCCCTTCCTGGACACCCACTCCTAGGCCCCGACCTGATTCTTTGTCCCTCCCCTCTATGACTGGACTGGAATCTCTCTGGCTCGGCATCACCTACATCCCTCATGCTCCACCCCCACTCTCCGAATCATATTAATTCACTAACACATTTAAAATCTGTCTAAATGTCAAACAACTGTGCTTACCAGTAAAAAACAGTTACTGATATAAACATGAGAATGTAGTTTCCCCTGACTGCCCTGTATTTTATGAGGATTCCACAGGATTAGTGGCATGTTGTACATTTGAGCCCTAAACCATCAGACATTTTTGCAACATAAGAAAGTAAGTGCAAGAGCACCGTTAAACAGCGAATGCTGCCCAAAGTGAATTCAGGCTATTAGCCAATTCCCCTAATGAATAAGTATCAGTTATAATTTGCTTAGGAGCAAAATTGCCCTATTCTCAGTTGCTGGTAAAAAAGCAGCTCTTGCAGTAAATATTATAGATGGCAAAAGAAGATTTGAATTTAAGTATTGTTTCCACAAAAATCCCAGCAGTGACACTGTTTAAATAAGAGATAAGAGGTACTGCAGATGCTGGAGAATCCGAGATAACAAGGTGTGGGGCTGGATGAACACAGCAGGCCAAGCAGCATCATAGGAGCAGGAAAGC
>JAHRHZ010000125.1:7112787-7167311 GCA_024137785.1 Ginglymostoma cirratum | reverse complement strand
TAGGAGCAGGAAAACTTGACGTTTCAGGCCTAGACCCTTCATCAGTAGGCCCGAAACGTCAAGTTTTCCTGCTCCTATGATGCTGCTTGACCTGCTGTGTTCATCCAGCCCCATGCTTGTTATCTCGGATTCTCCAGCATCTGCAGTACCTTTTATCTCTGACAACAGTAGCAGTAACTGGCAGGGCCACTTCATAGTCATTGTGTCAACGGAGCAAGGCATGGGGATTAATATTCAAAAGGTCATTCAAAGCAAGAGCCAAAGGAACAACCAGGTGGGATTTTCAGGTTATGCCAAAGTGAGTTTATTTGTGATAACGCATGGCCAAAATTTAATTTTATAAAACGCAGTCATTTTGGAGAAACAGTGCCTAGATAACCAGCAGTGGGCAAAAAGAAAGGCAACAAGAGTAGGCAGGCAGGAATTGAATTTAACCTTAACTGGATATGGACAGTACAAAGGCAAAAGTTAGCAAAAACCTTGAAGGAGTTTAAAAAAAAGCAGTTAACACTTAAACAGCTGTGTGCAACACTTAAATTGATATGTACAGAAACAATTGACAATATGGCAGATAGAGGAATAGTATTTTAGCGTCCAATTGTCGCTGAAAACTTGGAGGAAACCGGACATTTCTTCCATGAACAAGATGTATCTGATTCAGTTATCAGGCAGGCATCACGTGGCTGCCCACTTCCAACATAAATAACTAACCTGTTCAAATTTACAATCTGTGGTCCACATTGGGTTCAGAATTGAGAAGGCTACTTTCACATACACTGATTGGCGGTCTGTCATGCAAGTTGCGTCCACTTGAACCAGTTATTGAGCCGTTCCTTTGGGCCCACAATATTACATTGCTAGCTGTCCTGTCCATGCAAGGATCAGGTCCCTCCTACCAAACAGACCTAACGGCCATGTAGAAGCCAAAAGCTTCTCAGCCTTTCAAAACCGAGGAGGCCACCAGAGTGCTCCTTACCTTTGCCAGTTAACTTGAAGTGAGGCCCAAACCAGAAGATGGTTGGACCACTGGAACATTGCTTTGCATGAATGCTAGGTATACATCATAGACTTTGAAACTGAAGTTAAAATTTTTCTCAGAGAATCTCAAAATTTTGAAAGACTGAGGCTGATTTTCAGTTTGCTAAAAGCAGAAAACTGGTGGTAGCATCCCACCCAGTTCCCCACCCTGTCCCTGTAACCGCACATTTACCATGGTTAATCCACATAGCCTATCCATCTCATGACACCATGGGCAATTTAGCATGGTCAATCCATCTAACTTACACATCTTTGGACTTTGGGAGGAAACGGGAGCACCCAGAGGAAACCCAAGCAGACATGGGGAGAATGTGCAAACTCCTCAAAGTCACCTGAGGGAGAAATTGAACCCAGGTCCCTGGTGCAGTAAAGCAAAGTTGCTCACCACTGTGTTACCATGCCGTCCATATCTACCTATCTACCTGTCTCTGAGAGTGAATACAGTGCAACTTCATGGTTAATGGCTTTGACTGTGTGCATAATGGATCTTCTGAAAGAAGATCCCTTGAACATGATTTCTTTATCTCCTACTGTGACTTGTTAAAATAAAATACTTTTAAATAGATGACAGGGTAGATAGGAACAGATGTATCATATCTGCATAGGGTCATAGAGGCATCCAGCAGGGAAACAGCCCCTTCAGTCCAACTAGCCCATGCTGACCAGATATCCTAAATTAATCTAGTCCCATTTGCCAGCATTTGGCCCATATCCTACTAAACCCTTCCCATTCATGTATGTATCCAGGTGCGTTTTAAATGTTGTAATCATACCAGCCTCCACCACTTCCTCTGGCAGCTCCTTCCACCACCACCCTTTGCGTGAAAGAAGTTGCCCCTTAGGTCCCTTTAAAATCTTTCCCCTCTCACCTTAAACTTATGCCATCTAGTTTTTGAACTGTCCCACCCCAGGGAAAAGTCCTTACCTATTTACTCTATCCATGCCCCTTATGATTTTATAAACTTCTGTAAGATCACCCCTCAGCCTCCGAGGCTCCAAATAGCCCCAGCCTATTCAGCCTCTCCAACTCAAACTCTCTAAACCTGGCAACATCTTTGTAAATCTTTTCTGAACCCTTTCAAGTTTCACAACATCCTTCCTGTATCAGGGAGACCAAAATTGAACACAGTATTCCCAAAGACGTCTAACCAATGTCCTGTACAGCCACAACGTGATCTCCCAACTCCTATACTCAATAAACTTACCAATAAAGACAGTTGTACCAAACGCTGTCTGAGCTACCCTTCTACCTGCGACTCCACTTTCAAGGAACTGTTAACCTGAATTCCAATGTCTCTTTGTTTGGCAACACTCCCCAGGATCTTACCATTAAGTGTATAAGTCTTGCCCTGATTTGCCTTTCCAAAATGTAGCCCCTCATGAAAATGGATATGAGTATGTGGATAGAGTTATCATTGAGAACCCCATTAGGAAGATAATTAGGATGACAAGAGATGCTATTTTTAATAATATGTAGATATAAATTGGCATTTCCACCATCATATATTCCTGTTTAATTAATTCTATTGATGTTAAGTTCCAATATCTTGATCCAGCAACAATGAAGGATATACTGATTGTTCATCATAAAGATTATTTTCTCATACTAACCTATTTCAATCGTATAAGTATATAAGTAGCATTTTTTGAAATGAAATTTTTTCTTCGTCCTGTGGCATTACCAGTAGTTCATATCATGGCAAATGTGTATACATTGAGCCAGGTTAAGTGTTCAGAAAGGACTATTACTATATTGTAACTTCGTCACTATGTAGCTTATTAATTTTTGAGCATAGGTAACATTATCAGCTTATATAAAATTACAATTCCATAAATTATTGAAGTGCCTTACTCTACCAAATACAGTATACACAAACTAAGACTTAAAAATCATATTTCAACTTTTAAGTCAATCAAGCTGTCAAATTTTCTGTCCCTTAAGAGTGGAGACCATTTTATGCATAACATTTAGCAAGAGTCAATAAATGTGCATATCTATGAATTGCCTGTCCTGCTTTTAAATATCTGGCATCAATGATCACTGTACTTCACCACAATGTCACTTAACATTGTCAAAAGTTGCCTTTGTTATTTAACGCTTACATAAGGCTGCATGTCTGGTGCTGTCAGAACTTTAGTTTTGCATGGAAATAACTTGGCTTAAGCGTTCTGTGTGTTTGTGTGAGTGTTTCAAAATTTTCATTTTGCAATATTCACCGTTTTCTTTGAATTCACCAACTTGTTACACTTCTGATCTTTGAGTGGATCCTCTTTGGTTTGTCCATTTTTATTAATTTTGTTGTTGATTTGCAAAAGACTTTTTTTCATTTAGTTGTCAGAACAACTAGGATGTTCCAAGGAAAGGATCTTACTTAATTTAAATAGCTTTTTCTTTACTATGTGCCTAAGGTTTGAGATTCTTCTTGTTGAAATGCCGGTTTGCAGCTGGTTCAGATAAGATGATATTCATTGCAGTTTTTCAGTTCTAGTTCCTCAACAAAAAAAGAACAAGTTTTACTTTAAAATCTTTAGATTTAGAGGGCAACAAATGTTGTTCTGACAGTTTGCTAGTACTGGCTTTCTTTAAGAGGAAATCAGCTTTCTGTGGTTTCTGATCTTTTCCTTTAGACATGAATCTGTTACATCCAAACAATCTTGAGATGCCTATCTTTGTGTAAATCCACTGCTCCTATTTATTTCAGTTTGTTGATTTGTTGGTGTCCTGATTTAATTCAATTTGTTATTGTTTTGGTGTTGTACGTGGTGTGGATGTGGTCTGGTGAAAATAAAGCAAGTTATTTCCTGCCTATTTCTTTCCAATTTTGAGTTGGCTTTGCTTTGGCGGTTGCACCCACCCTCCGACCTTGTGGATCCCTGTCTACCATAAAAAAAATCCATTTTTATTTTGACCAATCACTTCAGGCTCTGTATTGTGTCATCCCGATTACATTTTCCAATCTCTGTTTTTTGTTTTGAATCCCATTTTTAAAACAAAACGGAATCATTTCTGTCCAAAACGAAGATGGAGAGGCGGAGACCGAATCTGCTGAGATTTCTTCCATCATAAAATCACATCTTATCCATGATGCCCCTGTACTAGCAAGCCCTGACTTGCTTTCAGATGTGTCTGACATGAAACAAGATTTAATCAAAGTGACTAAAATTTTAAAGACCGACTCAATGGCAGGAAGTAAAGGAAGCCCCATTGAGGTGAAAGAGTTTGCAAAAGCAGCCGAAGAAGAATCAGGTGAGCCATTTGAAATTGTAGAGAAAGTAAAGGAAGACTTGGAAAAAGTGAGCAAGATTTTAAGAAGTGGAACATACACAGGTGAAGAAGCTATTCAAGATGTCATCGGTGCTGAAAGAGATGAAGATTTATCAGAGGAAGACTGGATTATTATTAGTGATGAAGAAATTGAAGAGGTGAAACGAGAGATACCCGCAGAGGTCTGTGAACCTATATTTGTAGAACACAGGATTGATAGAGGAACCATAGAGACAATTGAGAAAGACATGAGTGGCATGCTGAATTATTTGGACAATGACTTAGATACATTCTTGACACACGAAGTAGTGATACCTTCAGCAGTCTGCCAAATAGATACGGTTCAAGAAAGAATTGATGCAACGATTGTCACCAAAGAAAGTAAAAAAGGAACATACCACGTGATTTCAGAATCCGTAGACTCCAAGGAGGCGAAAGAGCATGATCTCAAAATCCAAGACGAAACTAAATTAGTTCTTGGAAAAACAAAACCTGTGTTTCAAAGATTTAAGGAAGAAAACACAACAATCTATTTTAAGGATCCTGCATTTCAAGGCTTAGCTACAGATGATAGGGCAGACCTTAGAAAAATGCAAGGGAACATTATCACTGAATCTGACTTCACAAAGGTAGAGAAGGAAGAATCAACATTAGTGCCTCCAACAGTTGCAGATGATAATTCACCCCTAGTGGAAGAAACTCCAATTGGTTCAATAAAGGAGAAGGTAAAAGCTCTCCAGAAGCGTGTGGAAGCAGAGGAAGGACAACGTAGACAAACTAAAGCTCCAGTAAAGGATGAGATTCCCACAGCATCAACAAAACGTGTAATAAACGAAGAGACCCCAGTTTCTTCCACTGTTACAGAACGACTTGAAGAAACAATGTCAGTGCGTGAACTGATGAAAGCATTCCAGTCAGGACAAGATCCATCCAAGAAAATGTCTCGGCTGTTCCAACACACGTCTGAAACTTCGCACTCTTTGAAAGAAGTAAAGAAACCTGAACAATCTCATCCTGTATGTGAAGGTCAACAAAGTCAACCTGATTTACTCTCCCATACAGTTGGTAAGAAAGCTAAGGCAGATGAGTTAGAATCTCCATCAAAAGAACCTCAGTCACAAATGTTCAAACAAGATATCCCACACAGCGAGTATAATGGCACAGTTCCAATTGGTCCAATTTCATATGACAGTGGGGAAGTAAGGAAAGAAGTTCCAGCAAAGAAAAGGACACCCGCAAGCAAAGATAAACAGCCAATAACAATATCGATTGAAAAAAATGATCTGAGTTTTGCAACCTCCGAGAAATATGAATCTGTTTTTCATGAGGATATTGAAAAGCAAGCTGAAATACACAGTAGCAGAATCGCTGTAAATGCGGATTTACAGATCAGTCCGGACAGAAAAACATCCACTGATTTCACAGATGTCATCAAAGAAGAGTTAGAAGATAATGACAAATATCAGCAATTTAGGAAAATTTCAGACACTCCAGAAGCAGAACTCTATCTTGAACAAGTAGTGACTAGTCCACTTCACCATGATCTCAATATTAGTTTCCCACAAGAATATGTGAAGGATGGTTTTACACCAGATGTATCATTGCAAAATGGTGCCCTTGATGACAGCTCAGAAAGCCTAAAACATGAAGGCATTGCTGACTCTCCCAGCTTTAGCTTAGGTGATGGCACACCTCAGATTAGCTCCGAAGAGAGTTACAAACATGAAGGTCTTGCAGAGACTCCTGAAACAAGCCCTGAAAGTCTGTCCCTTTCACCGAAGAAAACAGAAGATGAAACACAAGAAAAACATGATGCCGGAGATTTTGTCAAAACAGAGAGTAAGGACCAAAATGTTCAGAAAGATGCGCCTTTGAGACAGACCACTGATATTATTGTTGCCCCAGAAAAGGATGGTGATCTTGTTACAAAATCTTCTGCCATGATTGGGGAGCTTGTAGATAACACTTCATTGCAAGAGAAAATGCAAACATCTGAAAATATTGTCTCAACTGAAGTAGTTTCTGACATAAAAGACACAAAAGATTTTATTGATGGAACTGATGCTGAACTGACGACAGACTCTGGCTGCATAGAATATGATGAGTTTCAATCAACAGAGGTGACCCAAGCCACATCCCTTTTAGATGAAGTGGATGAGCAGACCACTAGTGAATCAGTCTCTGCTCTTAAAGCTGCAGATGATACTAGTGAAAAAGATGGTTTTCTACAGGAAGAAATAGCGTCTTTTCCCATTCTGGATATACATGGTGTATCATTGGGAAGTCAATTTGAAGACAAAGATGCAAACCTTTCTGCTTCCACATCAGAAGGGAAAACAGATATCGCTTTGAGAGAAAAGGACCAAAAAGTAGATTCACCTGTTAGCCCCTCAGTTTCACCAGGGTACGTGGCAAGAAGTCAAGGATTAGAATTATGCCTTACTGGAGTATCATTAGATAGTCTTAGTCCGATGACAGATGAACCCAATGTCAGTCACAAAGATTCTCTAGAAGCAAGTCCCACACAGGATGATATTGACACAACTTCTCACAAATCTCCAGATTCACTTGAACCAAGCCCGATAAAAGAATCACCATGCCCAGATTCGCTTGAAAGTAGCCCTGTGGAACAGAAGTTAAGTGCAGCCCTTTCTAGTGCACAGCAAAATGAGAAGACAGCTTCCACCATAGTGACTGAGAAAAAAACAGAGAGAGTAGATATTTCTTTGGATACTACATCTGTAAGGAGTAGACTTTTCAGAGATATGCGGGGAGAAGGCCCTATTAACAGAGAGACAAGGAAACTTCTGTCACCTGAAGGAAGTGCAGAGGAAGATAGTTTGGATCAAGTATCACAAATGGAAAGTTCGGGAAAGAGCCCTCTTTCACCAGAAACTCCAAGCTCTGAGGAGATCAGCTACGAAATCACACCCAAAACACCTGATACACACATTCTGTCAGTGGCTGAGAAGCCCATTGCAATCCCTGAAATCCAAGAGGAAATTGATGATGATTCACCAGAGAGTGAGTCAAAGAAAAGCTTTACACCCGAAGAAGAAATGTTTAAAATGGCAGCCAAAATTAAAACATTTGATGAACTAGAAGAGGATGCTAGGCTAAAGCGTGAAGGTAAAAAGGAGCAAAAAGAATCTGAAATATCTCCAACTCCTCCTATAACTAATGTAGATGAAGCAGAGGTAATATTTGTATCTCATGCTGAACATAGAAAGAGCTCCTCATCTTCAGAAAGTGAGCCAGAACTAACTCAGCTAAGCAAAGAGGCTGACTGTGGACTAAGTTTGGAACCAGTTATTCGAGTTGAACCTCCATCTCCACTTCCCCCTGGAGTTGATGGTTCTAGCCCTGAAGATGCAGAGTTTCGCCCCATTGTAGGCAAAAAATATACTTTTAAGATAATTAATGATGAAAAGGAAACAAGTGCCCAAGTAGCAGAAGATGATAATGACGTAGACATAAAAATAGAAAACAGAAGTTTGGACACAGATTGCAATGTTCTAGTTGATTCACGATCTTGTGAAGCAGTTCCTAAAGTTATCATAACTGGTGGAGGTAATGAAATTGATCATTTTTCTGAAGTCTGTTCTTTTACAGCTACTAATGAGTCTATTGAGGAAATTAGTTCTTCAGAAGCATCACGTTTCATACCTGAAATGCAAGAGGATGATTTCTTAACTGAGGAAGATGTCCAACGTCTTGAGCGAGCTGCAGAAAAGAGAGATGAGCTATGGGTGGACAGTCTACCTGAAGATTCTCAAGTAAAAACAACTGGCATAAAGCAACTAGGCCAAGAGGCAGCTGTGGAAGCAGCCGCATCAATTGACTGTGCAGAATATAAAGGAATCTTGTCAGATGAAACCACATTCCAGGACATAATCTCGAGGCAAGAAGCTGAAGAACAGCTAAGTAGGATAATAATAACAAAAACAGATGTTGATCTTGATGAATGGAATACTATTAGAGAAGATGATGAAGCATTTGCTGCCCGTCTTAAAGAGGAAGAACAGAAAATATTTGGCCTAATGGTTGACAAACAGTCTCGGGGTGCTACTCCAGATACAACACCGGTAAGAACACCCACTGAGGATGGTACGCCAATCAATGAAAAAAATCCGTTCTTGTTTCAAGAAGGAAAACTGTTTGAGATGACCAGAAGTGGAGCTATTGATATGAGCAAAAGGACTTATGGGGATGAAAATTTCCACTTTTTCCAAATTGGAGAAAATCAAGCTGATGAAGCTTTAAAAGAAGAATCAAAAGTGGAGAAAATTGAAGAGGAGATGAAGTCTCCTGAAATTGAATGTATGCCTGAAAGATTTGCTCGTATTGAGTCTCATACTGAGTCTCAATACAGTTTGTTACCAGATTCAGTGTCCAATATCGAATCTGGCATTCAATCTCCTACTGAGTCACATTGCACAGATGAACAAATAGCTACAAAAAATGAGCAAAAATCACGAATTCCAATCAAAATGGGCATTTCTGCAGCAACCAAGCCTTCAAAAAAGGACTCTCCAATTCCTGAAGTGGCTGAAGTAAAACCTTTCAACTTTGATCGTGAAGTGGATGCTGTTACCTCTCCTGAGTCAGCAATGACTCATGTCCAGTTAGATTTTTCCACAGTGACTCGAACGGTTTGTTCACAGCAGGCTGGAAAGAGTGATGATGATTCATCAGACTCATCACCTGAAGAGCAACGTTCAGTTATTGAGATTCCTACTGCAATCGTTCAACAAACTTCTCAGACAGAGGCAAAATCAAAGCTTCCTGTCAGGCATACTGCCGTTGTAACTGCAATACCTCGAGCACCAACTACGCCTGAGGACAAGGCTCCTTCACCAGCTCGTTCATCTCCATCAAGTGTTCAAGATGGATCTGCAGATGATTCAGTAAGGTCAAAATCTAGAATTCCTGTTAAGGCTGTTGCGCACAGATTAGACCACAGCTCTTCACCCACAATGCCAGAAGCAAAAAAGATTCCAGAGTCCGTCAAAATCCATGAGGTGAAATCTAGATTGCCAGTAAGACAGGAACCAAGAAGCAAGTCAGAGTCTGATGCTATCAATTCAGCAGAGAAGAAGTTTAAACTCTTCAATAAGGGGAAGAGTTGTGATGCTGAACCTGATGCGAAAGAGCTAATTGACCAGTCTAGTGCTGGATCAGAAACAGCTGAAAGTACTAAACCAAAAGTATTCCAATCAAGACTTCCAGTAAAAACCAAAGCTAGCCACAGTCCACAACTTGCAACTAGTTCTTCTAAAGGCAACAAGGATAAGTTCTTTGAACTTTATAAACATTCCATTGAATTTTTTGAAGAGATAAGTGATGAGGCTTCAAAGTTGGTAGATCGTTTGACAGAGGAAGAACGAGATCATGAGGCATTATCAGATGATGATAGCAGTGCTGTAGATAGTTCTATTGTTGAAACTGAGCAGCCCAGTGAAATACAACAGCCCCTTCCTGAAGACCTGTTTGATGTGAGGCCTATCTGGGATGAATCTGTTGAAACCCAGATTGAAAGAATTCCTGAAGAAAATGGCCACGATCACTTTGAAGGTACCAGCCATCTACTGAGGTTCTTTGTGCTATAGAGCACCAAAATGTGTAGATAGCTTTGCAGTTCATTCAGTTAAAGCTTGTGATTGTTCATGTGGTCCTGTGAGTCTGTGTTGTGGCTTTGTGATTCTCATGTTTTGTGATGTGCTACGAGACTGATCTCAAGATTGGCAAGGAGGGAAGGGAAAGAGGGGGCATCAGATTTAGATCAGACAAAAACAGTGACAATTTATTAATAGGAACTAGCATTAGTAGCGAAGCAATCTTTGATTATTTTGAATTTGATTTCCCATTTTATGCAAGAAGTATTGTGGAACTGAATAGATGGGCTCAAGCCATCGCAGCTAACTATCAGTGGTCTGATTTTAACTCCTACATGTGGACGGCTTTAAGAAAGTTAAAATCAAGCCCAGAGTGTCAAATGCGATTCAGGCTTGAATTTCACAATTGGTTCATAAAATAAATGACTGTTCATTAAAAACACTTCTTTGATGAATATATTTTCAGAATTTTGCAAAATATATTTTAAAAGTGTTCAACTATAGTATAATGCAATAAGTTCCATTTATATAACGTTTCATAAAGCTTCTTTATTTAAACTGGGAAAATTGAAATTCAAAAAGACACCACTGCAAATCCAGCTTCATTGGCAAGAGAGAGACAAGAACATTAATTACACTGACATTACCAGTTTGGAGTGAGGTAGAAAAGTGAGCTATTTCTTTATGCACCTACTCAAAAGAAAGGTTTGAGTGCTAAGGATTTTAGAAACAAATGCACTGTTCATCTCCAACTAAGGTGTTTATTATTCCTTATCAATATAAAAATTGATGGAAAGGGCATCTGTGGTGCAGTGGTAGTGTCTCTACCTTTGAGCCGGGAGGCTTGCTTCAAGTCCCACCTGCGTTGGAGATATGCAAGAACATCCCTGATCAGGTTGATTAGGACTTATGTAAAATTGGATGGGGATATGCTACTGGTGTTTCATCAAGCTAAATCACCTTACCAAATAAACCTTAGTTAACATATGCTTGAAACTGGTATACATTCATTTTCCCATGGCTTAAATAAAATTGCACAAGTAATATTGCCTTCAGAAGTTCTATTTTATATTAGAAAAAACACTATTTTACAAAAAAAATTTGAAATATTCACAATTAACATGCTTTTTATTCAAATACCAGAAGCTCTCCCCTTACCTTACTAAGGGAGTTGAAGGGAGTGGTATTTTTCTCACAGTAAGTTATAAGCGAAGTGTGATAGGAAATGATTATAGAAAGAAAAAAATGAGATTTTCGAGTGACATTTGTTACATAAAGGATTTGGCATTGCAAGAGCAGCTTAGTGGTTGAGGGTCCAAGTTCTACCATGACAAATTATGGAATTGATCTCAATAAATGGAACTGGCATGAATGAGCATGTAGGCTGTAGAATTTTAGGGGAGAAAGTGATTCAGTAATATCCATCAATAAGGAGAACCTGCCATCTCTCCTCAGTCTGATTTACACATTACTCCAGACCTACACAATGCGGTGACTCAATAATATCCCAGAGAAATTAGAGAGATTTCGTAAATACTGTCTTGCCCGTGTTGCCCACATCCCAGGAATAACTATTAAAAATGCAAGATGTTTAATCAAGATTTCTTTTTCACCTGCAGACTGCTTCAAGTAAATACCTTCCATGATATTTGCAATATATGCAAATATTTTTGCCAAGCATGAAAATGTGACACCAAAGTATATATTGAAACATAAAAATGATGCCATTGCTTACTATGGCGTAACAATATATATTTTTTAATCTACATTTTAAAGTAAAGGAGCACACTTGATTTCAAATTTGAAATTATGTCTTGAGTCTTCAAGCTAAAACTCTGTAGCATGTGTGACTATGAGAACCTAACTATCAATCTGATAGTGAGATTCCTAAGTATAATCCACATACAAGAGTTTGAATTGTCGTGGGATTTCTCCCAGTCACATGCTGAGCTCCTACAGAAGAGTGGTGAAACCAGTAAGTAATAACATGGATGATTTTTACAAAGTGGTAGCAATATTTCTGTGGTTTTTCCACCCAAGTGACATTAGATAAGTGGGAATTCCTTTGCAGAGGTTTAATCCTTGTATACTTCAATCCACAGAGGTGGGGCGAGTAAAGCATCACACTCAATCATATATATTCAAAATATATTCAATTTTTCGTTCTTGGGTTGGGTGCACAGAGAGAGGAGAAACTTGGCTGCTCAAACCCAACTTTAAAAATAGCCTCCCGCACGTTGCATTTTTGGTCCAGGGAACCTAGACTCAAGTGGGAATTGGGCTGAAAGTGGGCTGAAACTGGAAGCACAGAGGAGGCTGTTGTTACCCATACAGGATGATTGGAAGAGTTGCCTGGGGACTCTGGTGTTCTTTATAAATGAAATTTCATAAGAAATAATAATTTAAATAAGTTTTTTTAAAAAAAGATTAAAACACAAAGCATTCCTCCTGCTATCAGCCCTCATCCTGTATCCTTACTGATCCATTCTCTGTACACACCCTCCCGGACCCCACACCCTCCATACCTACCTGTGCCCCTCTGCACACCCCTCATACTAATCTATGCCCTGAATCCACAAAGCATGGCCCATCATTCATTCTACACCACACTTTTATTCTTATCTATCTACTGTCCACACTCCTCACGCCTCCTATGGCTTTTATAGACCCTACATCAACACCACCTTCCCAAACCCATAACTTTGGCTTTTCCTTTTTCATGACAATACAACTTCCACCATAAATATAGATATATACACACACACGTACATAGGGTGTTCAGCTGGTGGAGAGCTGCCACAGCCTCCACATAGACTTCTAGCTTTGAAAAATCGCACTCATTCATAAAAACAATTGATACATTAAAATTATTTCAAATAATCCATTATTTTTAAAAAATACATTTCACTTATGTTCTTTATTCTTTGTATAACCAAGCATTTCTGCAGTGATTATAATGAGATCAGCCAGATGGACCTCATAGAATGAGTTCTCAGATCAAATTAATAGCCCCAATCAGGAAGCCCTGACTGACAGATAAGAACAGGAGTGTCAGACATCCTGTTCACTCTGAGGGCTGGCTCTGAGGGAACTGGATCAGTGTCAAGGACTCTCCTCGTGTAAGTAAAAGATGATTGGTGACAGGACAATGACCTCTGGAGTTATTTCAATTTTCGTTTTATAAACAGTTCGCGCTATCTATCAATGTTTGATAGACACCGCATTGTGAAAATGATAGTTTGGGGGATCACTCATACAAACAACTCTTATATTGATTATGTCAACAGGAGCAGTGAAATACCTGGCCAGTGTTATTTGTTTTAAACCCATACTGTACATTGTTGTGAACAGTTCTTTGACAGCGTTGTTGGCTTTGTCGGTCCCAATCATCATCTCAGTCATCAACAAAGTGACAGAAGGAGTTGGCGCCAGTGCTTTTTGGTAGCAATAACCTACTCAATTATACTCAGTTTCTGGTCCACCAGGACTGTTCAGCTTATTACAACCTTGGTGAAAACCTGGACAAAAGTGATGGACTCCGGAGGTGAGGAGTGAGTGGCATTTAATTAACTGTGGCATCAAGGTGCCATAGCAAAACAGGGGTCCATGGAAATTAGGAGGAAAATGTTTTGCTGTTCATACCTAGCACAAACAAAAGATAGCTGTGGTTGTTTAAAATCAATTATCTCATCCTCTGGCCATCACTGCAGGGGTTTTTCAAGTTATTAGGCTCAATAACATTCCTCTGCCATTACATCAAAAACGTGGATGTTTGCTGATGATCGCATAATGTTCAGTACCATTCATGACTCCTCAGATACTGAAGCAGTCCATGTCCTGGACGACATTTGGGCTTGATCTGAAAAGTGACAATTAAAACCACAAAAGGGCCAGGTATTGACCATCTCCGATAAGTGAAGATCAAACCAATGACCATTGAATGCATTACCACTGCTGAATTCCACACTGTCAAAATCCTGTGGTTACAATTGACCAGAAACTGAGCTCGACTAGCTCTATACATAGAAACATAGAAGTTAGGAGCAGGAGGAGGCAATTCAGCCCTTCCAGCCTGCTCTGCCATTCATCACGATTATGGCTGATTGTCCAACTCGGCCTAATCCTGCTTTCTCCCCATAACTTTGATCCCATTCACCCCAAGTGCTATGCTAGCCACCTATTGAATACATTCAATGTTTTGGCATCAACTACTTCCTGTGGAAATGAATTCCACAGGCTCACTGCTCTTTGGATGAAGAAATGTCCCCTCATCTCTGTCCTAAATGGTCTACCTCGAATCCTCAGACTGTTACCCCCATCAACAACATCTTCCCCACATCTACATACTGCAGCTGGCTGTATAAATAGAATATCCAGTCAGAGATTAGGAGTTCTGTGCCAGACAGTGCATCTCCTTTCTCCCCTAAGTTTACCAATCATCTACAAGGCAGAAGTCAGATGTGTGTTGGAGTATTATCTGTTTGCATGGATGAATGGACCTTAAACATGCAAGAGGCTTGACATTATCCAAGACAAAGCAACCTATTTCAACATTTACTACCTTCATCACTGATCCAAATGTCTGCAGTGTGTTTATCTACAGGATGAATCGATTAACTCACCAAGACTCCAATTATAGCATCTTCCAAACCCATCAACTAGAAGGATAAGGCAGTAGATGCGTGGGAACATCGTACTTAGTTCAGCAAATTTCTGGTCATTAGTAACCTTAGAATGTTGATACTGGAGGATTCAGTGATGGTAATACCATTGAATTATGGGACACTAGTTAGATTATCTTTTGGTCAAAAAGGTCATTGCCTGACACTTGTGTGGCTAAAATGTTACATACCATTTATTAGTCCAAGCCTGAATGTTGTCCAGATCTTGCTGCATTTGGATAGTGCTTGTTTTAGTATTTGAGGAGTTGCAAAGTCACTGAACATTATGCAGTCATCATCAACCATCCCCACTTGAGGTCTTAGGATGGAGGGAAGGTCATTGATGAAGCAGCCTGAAGATAGTTGGGCCTAGGATAGTACTGTGAGGAACTCTGCAGTGGTGTCCTCTGGCTGATATGATTGATATTCATTAACCAAATTACTTTATGCTGCATTTCCTGATGCCACATTCAGTCAAATGCTGCTTTTATGTCAACATCAGTTACACTCACTTTTGGATTTCAGTTCTTTTGTTCATGTTTGGGCCAAGACTGTAATGACGTCAGGAATTGAGTAGGCCGGGCAGAGCCCAAATTCAGCATCAACAAACAGAGTGTTGAGCACTGTCAATAGCAACTTCCTTCACTTTTCTGAGGATTGATAGCAGAGTGATAGGGAAATAATTGGCCAGGTTGGAGTTCTCCTGCTTTTGTGGACAGGATATACCTGGGCAATGTTCCACATCAGCATGGAGATCCCAGTGTTGTAGCTGTGCTGGGAGCGGCTTGGCTAAGGACATGGCAAGTTCTGGAGCACAAATCATCTGTACTATTGCAAGAATGTTGTCAGGGCCCATTGCCTCAATAATTGTCGATGCTTTCAGCTGTTCCTTGATATCATGCGAATGTGGAAGTAAATCGCCATTCCGTCATCCGTCTGGTGTCAACATCCTGCGGCTCACTTCTTAATAGTATTGTGAGTGACCCTGCACCTCAAGTTCTGCAACAGTTCAAAAAATCGCCTCCCCAGCATGTTATCCAGGATGGTTAGGGATGGACAGTATCTGATGACCAAGTCAGTAATACCCCACATTTCGTAAATCAGTTTTAAAAAATGTGCTTTTTATGCATAGGCGTACCTATTTTTACAATTGCAGAGGACAGTTCCCACCCCCAAAGGGATACTTTACCTCTTCAAAAGGCTACACTAACTCTAAAAGAACTGCACTGAGAACAGGTATGTTCTTACTTTGCATAATAGTCTGGGTTCAAACTGCAGTGACTCCAAAATCCAATTTCATTGTAGCCAGCTGATCATTTAAATAGCTCTGATTCTATGATTTAAGTAGCCTGATACCACTGGGGACTGCACAAGCATGAACTACAGATCGCCCCAATTCTGCCCCCACAAAATTCAGAAGTGGTAGGTTTGGGATTGGGACTTGAGATTTGTCAACTTCTCGAGGTTTTGCTGTCCGTTGTGGCAAAATCCGAGCTTCTGTGTTGTATCTGTAGTTTGAATACGTGCGCGTTTGCAGGCACAACCAGTATCACTTTCTGATTGGATTGGTGGAATCTAATGCCATGTATCTTCCAGGTGAAGTTTACAGTAATGTTGAGACGTTCACCATTGTTGCCTTAATGGGATCCAGACATGATGCTAATGTGCAAACTTCAAACTTCCAATGGGCAAAATTATGCTGCCCAAAATCTTGTGTGAATACCTCTAAGATTGATCTTGTCATTGGAGACTTGGGCTCAACATCCTGAACTTGCCCAGAAATTGAATCTGGAATAGCTACACCTGTCAATCACTGGTTTAGGACATGGATTGGGAATGATTAATAGCAGAAGCTATATTGGAAAGGCTTTAAAACTTCCTTAAATTCAAAATTGTGAGCAATGCCCAATCCCTCCTTTCCCACATATCTAAACCCTTCACAGTCCACCTCACAAATTCCTCACCTCACTCCAGCATCGGCCTACCCACCACACCATCTAAGTTCAAGAGTATAAACATGTCGACGTGCTTAGAAAATGGAAGGAAGTCCAATAACTGTCAACAATTCAATAAAGTCACAAAACCAATTACTTTGCTACCTGTTTTATTTTAAGTGCATTTTACATTCAAGACATTTTTCATATTTGCTTACATTAATTAAAGATTACGCAGTTTTACAAACAAGTTTTTAAAAACCTTTTAAAGACTAAAAGATGTTTAACAAATATTATATGAAAATAATATTTCTCATTATAATTAGTTATATTGATATATAATTCACAACAAATAGTTTTACCTGAATATAATGCACACCAAATGTTTGGCAACCTTGCACTGTCTTTGCAAAACAATGATGCACGTCCCACAAAAGACTACTGGCATGCTCTGGTCTCTGTTTAAGTTGTGGGTTGCAATTTGCACTCAAATCCCAAAATCAGTTTATCTATTTGAAAGTTTGACCAATAGGCCACGCAAGACAGTCTGGTGCATTGACTCCGGAAACTTTGCTTAATATATAAATAATACTTATTAAAGCAGGGCAGTGACTTTACAGGTACAGTACAGCTCTCGCTTTCTGGGCCAGCTTAGGGCAAGGGTTGACATTCTGTCTAATATTCGGCAGGTCTTCGGCTTCCATTTAGACAGAGGATAACTTTACATTCAAACTTGATCTGTGCATTGATGACAGAAAGTTGCTCAAAGCCTAAATCCATGACATGATGAATTACCTCCTTTCATACTGGTCTAGATTAAGTGAGGTTTATTGCTAATTGGTTTAAGGGATGCATGATCAATCTCTAACTAGCTCTTAAACATTAAGCAAGATGGACATTGACTGATGCCACCTCCCAGTATCTACTGATTGATTCTTTAAGTTGTCAATTATCCATCAGCCCATTCTCTTCACTACGGTCTGCTTACCCACTCTTTGACTTTTTGATGGTTTGGAATGTTTTTTCCTCTTTTGTTTGAGGGCGTGTATGCAGTCAGGACCCAAGATTGATATTCTTGAGCACAGGTCTCAATTCTAGCCCAATGGTGAAGGTAGCGTGAAATCAAATGTTTATAATTGACTAGTCATCTTTTCTTAGAGGCCAATTATTAAATAACTTCTTCCGTGTCTATGGTTTCAAATGTTTGTAACAAGTTTCTTATTATTCTTAAACAAAAAAAGCAGAAGAATTGGTGGAAAAATGTTGCTTATAACTCAAAACTATATACACTAACATAGAAAATCACGAGTACTGATTTAAACAAATTGTTACCCAAAGTTTGTAAGAAGACTGAAGTGGTGAAATATTCTTCAATACATGGTCTTAAGTGATGAAAATCTAAAGGATTATAAAATTACAAATTGACTTGAATGCCAGGTTGTATTTAGTCAAAAGATTAAGTTTAGTTGTGTATAACTACTTCACTTCTAAAATATTTGTTTAATAGACAAAGAAGACAGCTGTGATAATTTCTTGATAAGAGTTCATGACCTGAAAGAATACTAACTCAGCTTTATTCAGCCTTGGAAGTCTTGGATGTTCTCACCATCATGAAATGGAAATTAAAGAATTTGATGTAAATTCTTAATTTTAGTCAAGTCTATGTTTTGTATTTCTTCACTCCAAACTGGCTTGTCAGTGTTACTTAACTTTACAACCATACTTGAAAGGGAAAGACTTGATTTAGTAGTCCACTTTCTTAACAATATTTATCAATTGCATTCTTGCCACAGAATACCCATTTTACCCTAACTGTTTTACACAAGTTGTTGCTGTTTCTTTTCTTAATTTAAGCTGTAGATGCTCAGGAGGACTCTGAAAGAGCTGAGCAAAGGCTGTACCTTATTGCTGACCACCTTGGATTCAGCTGGACAGGTAAAACTCATAAAGCAGTATCTTTGTGCATTAATTTCAGAACAATGCCTCTATTGAAGATTGGACTACCAGTTGAAATGAGATCAAATAATGGGCTCACTTTTGTTTGTTTTGTTTTTTCCCTTTCTTCTTTTAGTTTCCACATTTCACACGCTGTTATGCAGTTGACAATACAATATGGTCCGTTTGTTCCTTCTGTAAATGCTTATAGGGAAAATTGCATTAGTTTAATTGATCAACTACTTGTTGAAATGGAATTGTCTGGGTTCCTCTCTCTACTGTCATATATTGGCACAGTTGAGTCTGAAAGTTCACTGTTTTGAGAATGGTATTTATAGATCTATGCAACATTGCTCAGCACTCCGTTCAGTGGAAGAACAAAACTCTCCATAACCAAAACCCTAACACAAAAGATTAGCATTTATGAGTTTTCTTCTGCTTTTGTAAATTATTGTACATGTGGTAGCTGTGTAGTCCACAATAGCCATTAGTTTTCAAAACTGGTGCTACATGTTTCTGGTAGTTTGCAAGTTATTAAATACAGCAGTTGGTGTGATGAAGGTGGAATGGAGCTACAATTTAAACTACAAGTACGTGGTTTGTACCCATCATTTGAACCCTGAGATTTAAAGCTGCCATTACTCCATCATTCCAACCCTTCTTTTAAGAAAGCATGGCATTTCTGTACCCCATTCCACAAAATGCTATTACAAAGAATTCTGTTTAATTTTCCTTTGTTCTCTGTAGTAATAGTGATTTAATTATGTAATGTGTTTGTTTAAATAAGAAGTACTGATGTGATCTTAGGGAAGGGGGAGAATCCTCTTGGGAAAGCGTAGTGGAAGAATTAATCGAACGTATGAGAGTAATTTTTACTCACCCCTGTTAATGGGTGTAGAGATAGTGAGGCCTAAAGTCCAACGTGTTGGAAGTGAGGCTTCAGTCGGTCTGCAGTTTATCCATCCCGATCTTGCTTCCATCGGAATTTTACCAGCGGTGGAGGTCGTGTGCCAATTCAGGCCCGCATCATTGACCACTTCTAGGACTTTGTCCCATCACCACAGGAATTTAACTGGAGATTTCTTTGCCCAGGCCAGTGGTGGTCAGAAAGGGGATTCACCCTTAATAAGTCTTTGGGCCAGCAGGAGTGCCCTTGCAAGGCGTTACCCTCACCAAAGCTCCGCTGTCCTCCGAGGCCTGTCAAACCCTGACCCCTCAACCATGTTGTCAGAGCCTGGCTGCTGTTGTTTTCAGGACAGATTCCAGCATCTGCAATAATTTGCTCCTATCTGGCAGAACCTCAGTTGTCACGATGTAACATAGCTTGCCTCCCTCAAACTCTGAGGGCTGTACTGACAGTAGCCACTGCTCCCGGTAGTGCTGCTGGTGCTGGAGATTTGCAAGCCTCTGTTTGCCTGGCAGTTCTCTGAGGCAGGTCTTTTTGCCCAGGGGAGATAATGTAAACCTAAGAATGATGTTCACAATGACAGGGGAGTCTAGAACCAAGGGTCACTGTCTAAGGATAAGGAATAGACCTTTTGGGTCATAGATGAGGAAAAATTTCTTCACCCAGAGAGGTGACCATGTAGAATTCGCTGCTACAGGAAACTATTGAGGCCAAAACATCGAAGATTTTCAAAATAGATGTAGATACAGTTCTTAGGACTAAAGGAATCAAGAGGGAGGAAGAGAAATGCAGAACAGCGTGCTGATTTGGATGATCAGTCATGATTCTATTGAATGCTGGAGCTGGCCCAAAAGACTGAATGGCCTACTCCTGCTCCCGTATTTCATGTTGCTACATTTTGATACCCTCGAGGAACGGAAGTGTCACCTCAAATATATTAATGGCCAGTTGGTTATTAAGTGGCTATGGAGCAGCTGTTCTTTGGCTTGGTGACCTCAACCACCACTTCCCCGCATCCTGCTCTCCCCCAACCCCACCCAGATTTTTACCCCAAGGCAACATCCCATGAAATCTAGCCTATAGTTGCAATGACATAGGCATTGACATTTCCATGATTACTGATGCCTCTTCAAATGGTAATTGGTCATGCTGTTGCCCTCAATAACTCCCATTCAAGATGTGATTGTCAATATCAATGAATGAATGAATGAAAGAGCAGGTAGTACTTGTTTCTCAACTGTAATTGACAGATTTAAAAAGGACTTTTTTTAAATGCTTCTTAATATACTAACTGTCGTGGGCTGCTTCATCTCAATCCACATAATGTAAGCTGTTAGTCTAAGAGTTACTTTTTACTGACTGCTTTCTAAAATAAAGACACTTAGATCCTGAATTTCCCAAGTGCTCATTGTAAATTACTGGGTATTCAGCAGAACTCCTGAAGAAGTGGTCAAAGCAGTAATTAACTCATTTCTTGGGAATTCTGCAAGTCACTCATTGAATTTCTAGCAGAAAATGAAGAGAGCCTCTACAGAATTTCCAGACCATTAACTTTTACTGAAATTCTAATAAACTATCTCTAAATGCTACACGTGCTATAAAACTGACTCAACTTATTGCAGCCTGAATTATACTTCTGTTCAGAACATCAGTGATTTAACAATTTCCTTGCATCAGAGTCTCTAGCTCCAGCTTCCATTTGATTTTTTTGTCCAGTTTATTGTCCTGTTTAAACAGAAGATTAATAATACTTAGTTTTACACTGACAACTGGATTATTTCATCATTGCTCTGTTTTGAGGGCATTCATTTTGGAAATGAGCAGCTACATTTATCATCCGTTAATTAGCAATGGGTAGAAAGTCTGTGTTGAGATGCTAGAAAACGTGCAGAGTCAGTACTCTAGGAGGAACCAAGATATCCCCATTATGAAGTTGTAGAAATATCATGTTATATGTGGAAAATATGGGGTGAAATCTTAGTCAAAATTGGGGCAATCTTTGAATATATTTGCCTTTATTGATTAATGTTGCATGAACCGTAAGTTACAATCGCTACCTGTGGATTGTCCCAAAACGTTCCTGAAGGACAATAAATAATTCTCCTCATTCAAGGAAGAGTCCTTTTCTTTCAATTAGAAATTAAGTTAAATCTCCTTTGGGACTTCATGATATGCAATAGATAGAGAAATTTATCTGGCCATCACTTGGAAATAATATCTTGATAAACTTAACACTCATGTTATAACCTTGAATTTCTAAGAACAGTTCGGAGTTTGAGGGGAAAAGAATAGGTTGGCAGGACACATAACATTTACAATAATTTGAAAGTAATTGCATGCCTGCATTTACAATGTTTTTAATGCTATTTATTAAAAAGAATCCCTAGTAAATTCTGTGTATATTGTTTGTAAATACTTTTGCTTTTATTTTAGAGCTGGCCAGGGATCTGGATTTCAGTGAGGAACAGATCCACCAAATCAGAATTGAAAACCCAAATTCATTGGTAGACCAGAGCCACGCATTGTTGAAGTATTGGATAGAAAGAGATGGCAAGAACGCTTCAGGTAGTACATTTTTTTTGTTTAAATTGCTTACAATGTGTCTGTAAAAGTCAGTATCAGTAAAAGAAAAATTCAGTATCAATCATAGATTTAGAAATATAGCAGTCCTCCAACAGTGTTAATTTTCTAGTGGTAAAGTTAACTGTTTCTAGTTGACTATATTGGTCAGTGAAACATTGTGATCTACAGCACCTGAAATTAGAGTTTTAAAATTATGTAATATGTGTCAGGACTTAGCACAGAATTGATCATTTATTCCATTGTTAGCACTTCTCAGACCACCCTGATTTCCTGTCATTATTTCTCTTGTCAGCTGTTTCATCACCAACTTGCTACTCCAGTCCTTCATGACTCCTCATCCGTTGTTCACTCCTGTCATTAACCTGGGATTGGATTCCCTTGAACAAACTTTTTGGCCACTCTGGGTGTTCCTCTTGGCATCCTTGAATGGATCCAACATGGCAACCCGCATGTGGCTTAGGAATAGCAAAATCCTTCTCTTTCACCAATCTTCCCACATTTCTACACATTTGGAGCTAACCTCAGTCAGCAGCTTCTAATCCCGTGAATCTCACCAATCATTGCCCTGAATAATCATTGCTCCACTTTGCATTTTGATCCAGATTGCCAGCCCAGTTCTGAGCGAGCTTCAGGTCACCCTCAACCTATCATGGATGATCATATTGGCATCTAAACTTTGACGAAAGTTGACTCATTCTTCCTTACAAATAGTCTCCAAGTTTGGATATACTGTCCCTAGAAACATACCCATAGAAACTGCTGGCTGGGTGCCTTGGCCTCCAAGAGAAAGTAACACCATGGTCTTCCAAGTGCAACTCTGGCACCATATCCTTCAGTCATCTAGCCATGATTTTGTTTTTTCATTGGATATGGGTGTCACTGGCAGGACCTGTATTACTTAGCCATTGCTCATTATCCATGAGAAATTGTTGGTGAGCCACATTCCTGAAGTGCTGCTGTCCATCTGATATAGGCATACAGTGATGTTAGGAAGGGAGGACCAAACCTTGGATCTGGTAACAGTGAAGGAATGACAACATATTTCTAAGTTAGGATGGCCTGGTAGTTGTGGCTGAGTGGTTAAGGCGATGGATTAAAAAGCCACTCAAATCTCAACCTTGTCAGTTCAAATCCTACTAACTACATTTATCTGCGTTTCTGTCTTTAACCATAAGAAGTAGAAACAGAAATAGGCCATTCAGCCTATCGAGTCTGCTTCATCATTCAGTGAGGTCATGGCTGACCTAATTATCCTCAACTCCTCTTTTCTGCATTTTCTCCATATCCGTTGATTCCTTTTACAGCTTAAAAATCTGCCTGTCTCAGCCTCAATATACTTAATGATCCATCCTCAACAACCCTGATGGTAAGGAATTCCACAGATGCACCACCCTCTGAGGGGAGAAATCCCTCCTTACCTCCCTTAAACTGGTGACCTCTTATTCTGAGATTATGCCATCTAGTCCTCGACTTTCCCACAAGGGACAACAACCTTTCTGCATCTACCCTGTCACGTCCCCTAAGTATCTTGTATGTTTCAATGAGATCATTTCTCACTCTATGAAATTCCATTGAATCCAGCCCCATCCTACTCAACCTCCTCTCATAAGATAGTCCAACCCTACCTGCTATCAGCCCAGCGAACCTTCTCTGGACTGCCTCCAATGCCAGTGTATCTTTCTTTAGATAAAGGCCCCAAAATTGTTTATCGTATTTCAGTTGGGGTCTGACTAGTACCTTGTATAGTTTTATCAAAACCTCTCTTCTGTCCCAAACTATGATCTTCCTCTGTTCGTTATAGGTTACAGGGACCAGCATTTTGTTTTTGGTTGACAGGAAAAATGAAAAAGCAGAGTATTACTTAAATGGAGAACAACTTTGAAATTCTAAGGTTCAGAGGTATCCAGGTGTTCTAGTGGGTGAGTCACAATAAGTTAGTATGCAGGTACGGCATGTAATCAATAAGGCTACTGGGATGCTGTCCTACATTGAGAAGAATTTACCACAAAATGAGGGATGTCATGATTCAGTTCTACAAGGCATTGGTGAGACCACATCATGATACTATGTACAGTTTTGATCTGCTTTGTTAAGGAAGGATGTAAATGCATTGAAAGCAGTTCAGAGGAGGTTTATTAGATTAATACCTAGAATAAATGAATTGCCTTATGAGGAGACATTGAATGGGCTGTCTTGTTTTCACTGGCATTTAGGTAAGTCCAGGATGATCTGATTGAAGCCTATTAGATCCTGAATGGTCTTAACAAGATGGACATGGTAAGGATGTTTCCTCTTGTGGATTCAGTTCAGACCTAGGGGGCATTGTTTTAAAATTAGAAGTTGCCCTTCGAAAACCGAGATAGGGAAGAACTTTTTTCTCTGAGGGTTGTGCAACTTTGGAAGTCTCTCCCTGATGAGGCATTGGAGGTGGGGTCATTAAATCTCTTAAGGCAGAGATAAATATTTCCTTGTTAGACAGGTGCATCAAAGGTTATCAGGGTAGATGGGATTGTAGAATTTGAAATAGAAATAGATCAACTGTAATCATGTTGAATGGTGGAGTTGTGTTGAGGGGCTAAATGGTCTATTTCTGCTCTTATTTTGTATGTATGTACATTTATACATGAAGAGTAAATTACAGATCGTGGTGTCCCCAGATGTCATGTTGTCCTTGTTATTCTAGCTGATAGAGGTTGTAGATTTGGATTGCACTATTGATTGAACCTTGGCACATTGGTGTCATACATCTTGTATATGATGCACATTACTGCCACTGACTGTCACTGTGAGAGGGAATGACTGTTTACCTTAGTGGATATGCTGCCAATCAAGTGGGCTACTTTGTCTTGAATAATATTGAGCTTCTTGAATGTTGATGGAGCTGCACAATTAGAGACAAAATCAATTAGACAATTAGAGGTTCTTCCATCACACATCTGACTTATGCCTTACAGCTGGTAAACTTTGTGGAGATAGAAGGTGAGTCACTCAGCACACAATTCCCAGCGACTGACCTGCTCTCATGGCCACAGTATTTATCTGGCTGGAAAAATTCAACATACATTCGTTGATTTTGTACTTGGTATCTATATGTATAAGGCCAAGCATCCTATGTGTATTGTTAACAGACTTCTAACTTTACCTGGCAGTTTCAAAGACTGGTGTATCTATGCCTGCAGGTCCCTCTGTTCCTACACATTACTTACAATTACACCAGTTGGTTGACATTGCCTCTCCTCATTCACCTTACTGAAATTCAGTTATTTGCATTAAATTTCATCTGCCATGTGACTGCCTGATGAACCAGGCAATGATCTGCTGAATGACCTCCTGTTACTATTGTCTTGACTATTAACTACATTTGAGCAGTGATTAATTTTGCTCCAGATTATTGTCTCTAAATATACTGGTTCCACTGATATCAAGCTGATGCCCTGTAATTGCCAGGTGTTTCCCTCAGTTTTTTTTTGGAAATGGTTGTAAAATATACAAATCTACCTGACTGCTGTTACCGAATTGAAAGATTGTGGTTGGAGTCTGCAATCTCCATCCTTCCTTCCCCCAGCAATCTCGAAAGCATTTCATTCAGACCCAGGTGAATTTTCTACATTGTGCACTGCCAACTTATTTGATACTTTCTTTTCATCTATTTTCATTCTGTCCAATAGCACCATTTGCAGTGGCACTCTTATGTTTCAAAATGATGGTTTGTGTCATGGTGGTAAACTTTGTCTTAAGCATTACCTGATGTTGTTCTGGAGCTCTATTCCGGCCTGGCAAACTTTTGTCACATTTACTGCAGACGTAAACAGTAAGCTGCTCATCGTCTTGGTCAGCTGAGATTTTTTTATTCCTCTACTTGCCTCTCCTAATGCATTTCCAAACCCAGGCTCTACAGCTGATAAGCATCAACGACTATCTTCCCAATTATCAATGTCAACATCTTCATCTTTGTCTATCCTTTGCAACCACCTGTGCCATTAAGGCCTGCTTGCCTGTGAGGTGACGATCCAGTGACAGGCTTACTATACAGAAGGTCATTAGGTATAAGGCTGACATCTATCTCATGAACATAAGCAGTCCAGATGTCATCAGCTTAACAATAAGTATATGCTAATGGTATTAGCACACTCTACAATTTATGAATTGGTGACCTTGTCCTGCAAAAGGGATGCCATGGATATGTCTAATACAGCAAAGCTGGGAACTGTTCACTTACTGAACACATTATTATTGTGGAGGATATATGACCCTAAGAATGAGGAATGAGAGTAAGCCACTCAGTCCTTCAAGCCTGCTCTGCTGTAGAACAGAGAAACCTAAGGGTTGAGGTACATAATTCTTTGAAATTTGCATCACAGGTAGATAGGTGGTTAAGAAGGCATTTAGCATGCTTGCCTTCATTGATGAGACCTTTGAGTATAGAAGTTGGGACGTTATGTTGAGATTGTACAGGGTGTTGGTGAGGCCACTTCTGGAGTACTGCGTGCAGTTCTGGTCGGCCAATTATAGGAAGGATTTTATCAAATTGGAGAGGGTTGAGAAAGGATTTACCAGGCTGTGGGAGACAATAAGGACTGCAAATACTGGAAGCCAGAGTCTATAGGGGTGAGGCTGGAAAAGCACAGTAGGTCAGACAGCATCCGAGGAGCAGGGAAGTCAATGTTTTTGGGCTAACCATCACCCTAGGAAAATCAACCATTTTGGGCTATCAACCAACCTGTTCTTCTGGTTACCATCCATTTTAATTTCCCCTCCCACTCCCCTGACAATGTGTCCATCCTTGGCCTCCGTGGTCAGAGTGAGGTCAAATGAAAACTGGAGGAACAGCACCTGATATTTCGCCTTGGGAACTTATAGCACAATGGCTTCATAATTGACTTCACTGGGATGTTGCCAGGAATGGAGGGTTTGAGTTATAAAAATAAGCTGGATAGTCTTGGACTGCTTTCACTGGAGCGTAGGAGGTTGTGGGGTGATCTTATAGAGGTTTATAAAATCTGAAGGACATAGGTGAGTTAAATACGAAGGTTCATTTCCCTAGGGTGGGGGAGTTCAAAGTTAGGGGACATGTTTTTAAGGTGAGTGGAGAAAGTTTAAGAAGAACGTGAGGGGCAACTTTCATTTTTTACATGGAGTGGTTCATATCATATCGTTATGGAGGTATGTAGGATGGTAACAGACCCTTTGGTCCAACTCGTCCATGCCAACCAGATACCCTGTATAAATCTAGTCCCACTTGTCAACATTGGGCCCATATCCCTCTAAACCTTTCCTATTCATATACCCATCCAGATGCTTTTTAAATGTTGTAATTGCACCAGCCTCCACTACTTCCTCTGGCAGCTCATTCCATATATGCATCACGCTCTATGTGAAAAAGTTGCCCCTTAGTTCCCTTTTAAATCTTTCCCCTCACCTTAAACCTATGCCTCTAGTTTTGGACTCTCCACCCCAGGAAAAAGACCTTGTCTGTTTACCTTATCCATGCCCCTCATGATTTTATAAACCTCTATAAGGTCATCCCCTCAGCCTCCGATGCTCCAGGGAAATTAGCCCCAGCCTCTCCAAGCCTGGTAACATCCTTGTAAGTCTTTTCTGAACCTGTGTGTGTGGTATGAACTGCCAGAAGTATTGGATGCAAGTACAGTTACAATATTTAAAGGACATTTGGATAAATACATAAATAAGAAAGATTTGGAAGGACATGGGCCAAATGAAGGCATGTGGAACTAGCTGAGCTAGGGAACATGGTCGGTGCATCATGGTAGCTTAGTGGTTAGCACTGCTGCCTCACGGTGCCAGGGACCCAGATTTGATTCTACCTTCAGGCGACTGTCTGTGTGGAGTTTGCTCATTCTCCACGTGTCTGCATGGGTTCCCTCCAGGTGATCCGGTTATCTCCCACAGTCCAAAGATTTGCTGGTTAGGTGGATTGACCATGCTAAACTGACCGCAGTATCCAGCGATGTGCAGGCTAGGTAGATTAGCCACGGGGAAATGTGGAGTTAGGCTGATAGGATCGGCGTTGGGTCTGGGTGGGATGCTCTTTGAAGGATTGGTGTGGACTTCACGAGCTGGAAGGCCTGCTTCCCCACTATAGGGGTTCTAGGACTAGTTGTGCTGAAGGGTCTGTTTCCATGCTGTATGACTCTATGGCTGAGCTGATTTTAACCTCAGCTCCTCATTCCTGAATATACCTAATAATCTTTCATCCCCTTGGTAATCAAGAATCCATCTACCTCTACCTTAAGGATGTTTAAAGATTCTACATCCACTGCCTTTTCAGCAAGGGAATTCCAAAGACATCCAACGGTCTGAGAGAGAAAAAAAAAATGTTTTCTTGTGTCCTTTTTAAGTGGACACCCCTTATTTTTAAACTATGATCCCTAGTTCTAGATTTTCCCGCAAGAAGAGACATCCTTTCAACATCCGCCTGGTCAAGTCCCCTAACTGGCATCACTGATTCTTATGAATTCCAGAGCCTGTCCAGCTTTCCACATGGGCCAATCCATTCATTCCAGGTATTAATCTCATAAACCTTTTCTGAACTGCATCCAATGCATTAACATCCTTGTATATGTACAGTAACCAGTACCGTACGCAGTACCCCAGACCGATGGTCTGGTTGACTGAAGCATTCAGTTCCGCTCACAGTAAACTATAACATTCTATTAGCTTTCTTGCTTACGCAACTGCAGTAATCTTAGACGTGGCGCCTTGTCACATGCCTTCTGAAAATCTAAATACAATACATCCACTGGTTCTCCTTTACCTACACCATAAGTTACTTCTCCAAAGAACTCTAAAAACTTAGTTAAATATGATTTCCCTTTGATAAAACGCATGTTGGCTCTGCCTGACCACTTTGAAATAATTCAAGTGCCCTGTTATAACATCGTAAATCGCAGCTTCTAACATTTTCTCTGTGACAAAGGAGTGAATGGTGGTCATAGGCTACTAGACTTGCAGTTTGGTATCCTCAGTCAGGCTGCTGCTGTTTTATGATCTTATTCAGTTTGGCCATAATAGCTGCAGCTTTTAGGCTGTGCGTTGATTTTAGCATCACATAAAAGGCTGCTAATGATTATGGAGTCTAGATATGTGGAGTTGTCAACAACCTCCAGCATCACATTGACAGAGTTGGTAGATGATAGTATGGTGACATCCTTGTCTGTGACATTTGTCTCTCTGATGTAGCTAATCAAACTGAGCTCTTTAATGGCATGAGAGAGTCTCTCTATTTGCCACTGAAGGTGTTCCATACTTTGGAATGCTAGTGTGGCATTGTCAGCAGAGAATAAATCTCAGATGATGACTTGATGCATGTTTGGTTTTGGGTAACAGATGAGAAAGGCTGAACAACCTCCTGGCACTTTGGATAGATAAACAGACACCCTCTGTAGGTGACCTGAATGTATACCATCACCAAGGAGAAAAAATTTATCCACAAGTGTTGCTGACAGAACACAACTCAGTTTGACCCCCACTGCAGATATCAAAAGGGCTTCAAAACTGTCACTTCGTAGCTGACCTTGCTCATCATATTGTCCTAAAAATATAAACATCATTGAGCAGCTTCACTTTTCAGTATCTGTTTTAAGCATCAGGTCTGCTGAAAATGTTTGCTTCAGCCAATGTCGCTGCGATCTTTTTCCAGTGGTGGTTCTTTATTGCTTAATTAAGATTTAGGCGCTCTTATCTCAATTCATAACCATCTGCTTTGTTTGTCTCTCACAATGCTGGAATTTCCCCAATCCATAAATTCTGAGACATTGTTATCATCCAGCTCTTGGATCTCTCTTTCAAACTTTCCCTTCATCCATTGATACCTTGTGGTGAAGGATCACTAGTTTTTTTTCAGTGATGTGATACTCAAAATCTTTAAAACATCCAACTGTCTCATCAAAGCAGATAAATTTGGGTCAGATCTTTCCTGCTTCTACTTGGAGGACTCTTTTTAATGTGTGTATTACCTTTAACTCTCAAAGATGTCTCCTTAATCTCATGGATTACTGAGACCAGCTGCAGTTCTTCATAACTCCTCAATCCCAGGATAGTACAGTCATTTATTTCAGTGATGTAGAACGTAAATTTGTATCTTTTCATGTTGGCTGCTCTGATTTGGGTCATGCTTATCTAGTGAACCACAATACCACTATATGCCATCAGCATGATATTGCTCAGTTTCGAGGCATTATTCTTTGGATATCTATTTTGTTTCAAATTTTCACACAAGATCTTCTGCTACAGTCTGAGCAGAATACTGGTTCTCTGTGCTCTAGTGTCAATCCTCACCTTCAGGCATATGGCTGTGGGTTTATTTCTCATCCCTTTCCCAATTTAGATGGCTGTGTGAATTTCTTTTCTCTGGGAGCTGTCACATTTCAAGCAGTTGTATGCTTCCTGTGCCTGTTGTATCTTCAAATTTTTTTATTCATGTTTGGTTCATTTCTTCCACATTCACCTCTGCCTCTGGTAACTCCTTTACAATCTTCTTCCTTTGTTCTGCACACCTTTGCCAATGGTTGGCCTTTCCACAAGATCCACAGCTTGATCCAAAGCAAGGCATGTGCTCTTGTAAACTTGTGGGTCATCTAAAGCACTTGCATATCTTTCTGTCTTTCCAGTGTGCATTCTTTTGTTGCTATTTCACTGCATCCACTCTGCTGCCTTTCTCTTGTCTTAACTGAATGCTAGCTATTTGGGTAGTCAGTGTATTCATTTCTCTATTTGTGGCTTCATGATATCTGTGATCTCACGAGCTTGTCTTTACCAATCACTGCTCTTGTACGTCAGGGTTTGCCAAGCTCCTATGTGAGCTGATCTTCTATCCTTTTGTCTGTGTCTTTGAACTTGCACTTGCTGGCGACATTCATAATCTCATAAATAAATTATCGACAAGCCCACCTGGTTCCTGCTTCAAGCTTTCAAATTCATGCAAGTGGATCCAGTGGTTGACTTTGGCTGCAGCTGTATGCTGACTTTTTTCTCCCCCCCCCCCAGTTTTGTCTGGGTTTTTATTGTCATCCTCTCATCTCCCAGCTACTTAATGGATCTAACCCTTTTACCTCCGGGCCTCAAAAGCATTTCACTAGTGCCTTTTGGAAAAGATTACGCATTTTTGTTTAAACTTCTCAACTACCTCGATGGCATCATCAGCCTCCCAAATCATCCTCAGCTGGACTTGTGCATTCGTTGCTGAGGTGGCAGCCGTTTCGTTTTGCATGCATCACTCCGTTCTTTTTCTCTGACTCTGGCACGAACTTGGGTTGATTTTTCTCAGTCTAAATCAGCATTTTACCTTGTTTATAATTTATGGGTTTTATCCGGCAGACACATGTTCACATTATGTAAGTCTTGTGGTTCTCAGTGGTTCAAAATAATCACACCTTTAGACACAAGAGGAGGAGTTTCATCAGATGACACAACATGCTGCAAAGCTTAGTGCAGTCGTGAGTGATGTGGCACTCTGCATTTTTATGCACAAGAACAAATACTTGTTAAGTGATATTGGAATAATACAACAATTGAACGCCCACTGCTTTGTTTTCATACATTCTCTTTGCCCCTCATTTCATTTCTCAGTTTTTCCCTAAACATTTGTATTTAGCTAAAGTATTGGATTAATTATACAGGCTTGTTATTACAGGTACCAATTTTTGCCTACTAGGTAAGTCTGCGATTTCTTCTAGATGTTGTTCAATATTTGTAAAAGCTCCTTTGTCTGTTTGCCTAAACCCTGAGACATAGGCAGCATTTTGGTCAGATGTTTAATTAATCATTCCTTTTCTTTCTACACAACTTTGTCCTACTAGATTGGTTGAGAAATTTAATGTGAAAACACAGACTCCTTCCAGAGAGTGTTGGAATTTTCAACAAAAATAATTTCAAGCTGGTTTGAGCATTGATACTTATTAAGTTGAAACTTAGAATGAAGAAAAAGAAAAACACTTTCTCTCATTTTGTACATTTATTTCAGTTCATTGACAGGTGTAAATTAGTAATTTATTAAATATGTAACGTATCAACATTTTTACTGTTTTTATTGCAAGATGAAAAACTAATGGAGACATTGACCAAAATTAATCGAATGGATATTATCAGTTTATTGGAAACTACACAGATATCACCCAGTAGAGAGCATGCTTCCCGCACTTATGCGGAGATTGAACAAACAATAGCACTGGATCACAGTGAAGGTAAATGCAATTCCTAAAATTTAAGAGAACTAGTACTTAGTTACTGCATGAAAATCAATTCAGGAAGATTTATAGTATAGATGGAAAATACTGATGATGAATAAATAATCTGTTACTCAACAAATTTTTCATTGACTTCTTTCAGTGGATAGTGTGCAGACCAGTTGACCAATCTGCAAACACCAGTTTTCTATCAATGCCAAAAATGCAAGCCACTTCCAATTTGAAATTAAAAAGAAACATATGGAAATTGAAATATATTTGTATTCAGTACAACTGCAAAACTAGGTCAGAAATGCTGCCGTAAATGTCAAGTTGCACTCGCCAGTGACAGCAGGGATAAAGAAAGATCAATTTGATTAAATATCGGCATTCGGCACGTACATTCATGGGGCACCTCTAAGTCACCCCTCCTTTGCAGTCCCCTGAGGGTTGTCAAGGTGTTGTTCAGAAATGGCAAGAGTTGCAGTCATTGGTTTCTTTAGTAAGTGGGCCAAGGTAGAATTTTATTTTGCCCTTGTGGTTCAAAGTACTGACCTTGTTTTGGGCAGGTACTGATATTGCAGTCAACAAGACCCAGCAAAAACCCCAAAAGGGGTGTGTAGCTCAGTGCACATTGTGGCCCTTTCAGCTGTTCCTTTTAGGGTTTCTGTGTTTTATTAAGCGCAATTATCATTCCCTTAAAGAAACATAATGGATTGCGTTTGTATGGTGATTCCATCCTTTCACTTTATAAATTGAGCCTGCATAGCTGACTTTTCCTACAGCAAATAGCTGATGGCCCTTTAATTGGCTTGAGTCAGGAGCTCCACTCGTCACCGAATTGGGGTGGGGTGGATGAAGGGTGGAGGAGGTCTGCCTGACAGAGATCCTGACCAGTTGATGAGCTGAGAGCTTTCATATCGCAGTAGTGCCTATGAAAGTACTGGCCACTGCGTGGACTGCAGCAAGGCTATGAGGAAGATGTTCAGTGTTAGAGCTGGGATGTAATATGAGCCTGAGGGTTCATCAGAGCCAAGCTGGCAGGCCCTGGCGAGATGGAAGGGGGCATTGTTCCAAAGGGAGAAAGCAGGGTGTTCACATTCTTGGGGGAGGGGACGGGTTGGGGTGTGGGGAGGTGCATTTTGATAGGCTCGGTTTGTTCATCAAGGGGCACCCCCACAACCTACTACTAGCTGCACTAAGGCCCATAGGGATTTACTTGGTGGGCTGGTCACCACTGTGGGTAAAATCCTATTAATTGGCAACTTAAGAGCTCCAGTAAATCCATGGGTGATTGGAATGCCCAATGTAGCAGGGGCATGATGGGGCTCAAAGACATTGGGAATGTGTTACTAACATGGAACTCAGTTTACTGCGTGACGCAGGAATTATGGGTTGAAATTTAAGGTCTTCAGTGGGCATGCTATCAGCAGGGTGCCACATAAAATTAAATGGATAGGTCACCCACTATTCGGGGAATCCCTTCCCAACCGCCAGCCGTGACCTGTCCCCACGGTATGTAGGGTGGCTACGTTGCTCACTAACCTACTCTTAGATTTAATGAGGCCCTTAAGTGGGTAATTAATGGTCATGTAAGTGCCTCAATCTATGTCCATTGTTTTAATGGATTAGGCAATGGAAAGTGGGTGAGAATGAGTTGACAGTTTTCTCAACAAAGTGACTGGTAAAGGGGATATATTCTTTGTGGGCTCTCAGTACACACCCAAGGCAAAACCACCTCCCCTGATCATACTGCATCTCCCTGTGCCTCCCCAAATGCTGTACAAAGTCTGCATCCCCACCACTCTCTGGGTTACTTGATTCTTCCCCATTGAAATAATTTGGGATTTATTTAGATGTGGTGACTATTAATCATTGTGAGACTGTTTGTTTGCAGTCCCGCACAGGATCCATTCCTGAATTCTGGCTTTGCGGGGATTGCAGGAGCAGCTGGCCTTTCAGCTCCCAAGAGTGGGATTCCATTCCACTAATAGCCCGAGTCCCATCCTCTGTTTATTAAAGCTAACCACAAGTTAATAATGCTGGAGGGCACCCATTTTTGAAGTCAGTGGTATTATTCACCTCTGAAAAGTTCAGCCCCCACCCGTCCCAACCATTCATTTAATTTTCATTCATTTAAATATGAATGAGAAGCTGACAACCAATCCAAAAAATGAATTTTACATTAAGAGGCAATTTTAAAAATTGATTCTATTCTTTCCTCTATCAGTCCTTTTGCTGGGGCAGATGTTGGCATCTGGATGAGAGTCTGGACTCATAATCCAGAGTTCGAGGCTTATGCTTTGGGAACTTGGCAGCTAGTGTAATTCAAATTCTGTTAATAAAAATCTAGAATATAAAGTTCATCTTAGTAATAGTGACCATAAAACTATTTGTGATTGTCATGAAAACCCATCCCGAAATAAATCTGACATCCTTACCATATGACTTTAAATCCACTGTCATGTGGTTAAGTCCTAAATGTTCTCTGAAATGGCATAATAAGCCTCTCAGTTTATGGACAATTTGGAATAGGCTGTAAATTGTAGCCTTGACAATGATGCTCACCTCCAGTGGAAGACTAAATAATAGTAAGCAAGTGAAATAAACCTGATTCCCCACCATGGCATTTTGTATCTATTCTCCAAAAATGGTGACCATTTAAAGCCCCCTGCTAAGTCAGTGCTCTGAGTCTGTCTTCTAGTACAGTGTAGGGAGTCAGTGCTATACCTAATGGTTTCTCATTGTCATACCTAAAGCTTGTTCATTTTTAGAATTAATAAATAGGATAAAATAGTCATTGGTATTTTAAATGCATATCTATTGAATGCACAGTCACAAGGGGCAACTAGAGTAAATATTCAGACCTATAAACACATTGCTTTCCCTAGAATTGTTCATAGTAGCAACTAACAGTAAGCACTGCCTTTCGACTTCCAGGTTTCTCTGCACTTTCAGATGACCTGTACAGCCCAAAGACCATGCGATTTGGACAGCCAGCTTCTAGAGAGCTATATAGTGATGTAGCTCAAGCAGTTCATGAACGCCATGGTGAATGCTTTCAAACACAACCACCTCTTGTCTCAGAGGAAGATAGTTCCATCAGTTGCTGTAAACCTCAGGAAGAAAGCCCCCAGGCCACAGCAAAGCCACAAGATCAGTCAATGGAGTCAGCGGATGAACAGGTCATGCCCAAGGACTTGATGCAAGCTCAAAAGGGAAAAGAAGCTGAAGCAAAGGAGATATCACTTTCTGACACTCAAAGGGAAGGATCCATGTAAGGTTTCATCTAGTTCAAGTTCAAAAAGGCTTATGTGACCAAAATGGTTTCCAAATTAGTTTTCAATTTGTTTTCTCTTGTTTTATTTCAATTATACCGTGGATGCTTACATACGTACTGTTTTGCCACTGGGCAGGATGGCTGAGAGTGTAGTGAAGAATTTCATAGGAACTTAGTTAAATATTCATACGAGAACATTATTGATCATAACTTCTATCCTTTAGTAGCTGCGAGTTTGAATTTCTGATGTTTTCCAATGTGAAACTTCCTACATTACAGAGGAAGTAAACTGCTTAACTTAATTCTGTCATTGACCCTATAATGTCCTCTTATCCTTCAGCAGAAAACAAAAGATTGACATTAAAGATGGCTACAGCTGACAGTGTATCATATTTCAATTATGACCCAACATTGTAAGAATTGAGCTTAGAATTTTGATATATATTACACAAAGGCATCCCTTTTGGTAAGAATAATTGTTCACCTGTGAGGTTTCTTCTGAAATGTGATTTTCACCAATCCAGCTTCTCTGTGGCAGGTTCAGGACCACTTCAGTAGTTGGCCTGAAGTCAGTTTGAACTTAAAACATTTTCTTGCCACTTTGATTCACAATATAGGGCTTAAAAACATAGGTTACAAGAAGTTATATTAATTAACAAATTGGCCAACTGTGTAATACAAAGCAAGCATAATTCTTAACCAAAGTGATTATTATTTGTTGTTATTATAGTAGTTAGGTCTTTCCGTCAATATCTTTTTTGACAATCCATAAAGTAAATCACAGATTAGAGCAAGGAGAAATCAAGTGATATAAAAATGTGTTCAGACATGGGTTTAGAACAAATTCACAAAATTAAATGTTAACCTGAAGTAGGGGTGTGGTGCATGGAGTTTGCAGCAGAAAGGAAGTGCTCAGGATGGCAGCACGATTATACCCAGGAAATTGTATACCCTGCCCTCTTTTTAAATGTCCCAACACTGACTTGCACTTGAGGCTGGTGGGAAATGTGGACACTAAGAACAGGAAATCATGAGGCTGCAAGGTGGTGCTAGGGAAACATGGAAACAAGCCCCGATTTCATCCAAAGAAACCTCCAGCTGTTGATTCCTTGGGTGTTTCTCTTCACTATTGTTGCTGGAGTTGCTGGACCAGTATCAACCAGATTCGATGAAAATTTGCTAGATTATGAGTGATCTGAATTTGATTGTATTGTAATTTTATTGATGGTCAGTTTGGAAACCAACTCAAGTGCACAGTAATGGGTCATTTTGAAAGTTTAAATTAGGCTGTAAATTGCACAGTTGAACATTAAAACATCAATTAGTGCAGCTTTCTGGTTTTTACTGCCATTGGTTAAATTTAGTGGAAACTCAGATTAGTGAGGGACACTTTGGCTGTTATTTATAATAGCCAAAGGGTTGAAATACTTGTATGTCATGAAATTTTTTCTGTACAGACCAGGGAAACAAGAGTCTGCAGAATCTGATGGGGAACTCGCTGATTTGCAAAGAGGAAGAGATGAGGAACTGGAAGAGCAAGAGGCAATTGAACAGCCCACAGAGATGGTAACGCTGAGGATAGAGGAAGAAAGTCCCATTGTTCAAGAACCTGAAGAAGTTCAAGTTTGTGAGGGGTTGCAAGCTTCCCAAGCAACTGGCCCCACTATTGTGGAAACAACAGAGGAGCTGCCAGAAAACACTAAAAAGGCCTTTGAGGAGAAAACACTTGAAAAGGTAAGATTGCCACAACAAGATTGAAATGTACTGAACACTTTTTTTGAATGAAAAGAATCATGATGTAAGAGAAACCAAGGGCAGAATCTTATAAGGGCCTGAACAACATAGTCTTTGGTGAGATTTGTGGCAGAACTGTGCAAGATATTTCATGAGGCATATCTTGACATGGGACGCAACTTGCTGCGCCTTACATGCTCTGCCAAAAGGCGTGGCCAGTTTCCCATTAGGCAATAGTGCAATGTCAATTAAGAGCAATGGAAAATTGTCCTTAAATGCCTTATTAACGTGGCAAGTCATCTCATTAATATTAAGACAGCCTGCCAGATAAGCTAGACATCAAGAGTTATTGACACAGAAATTAGAGCATGTACCTGGTGACTTCAGCTTGCTACTTGGCGTAGAATCTCAATATTGGATGCTGGGCCACAGGAAATATTGGCATCTGATATAGGCCCATAAGAAACCTCATGGACTCATCTCCGATCCATTTACAATGCGCTTTGACACTTCAATCCTGCACCTTGAGCTGCACCATCAGCTGTCACTGTATTGCTGCAGCAAAGGCTCTGTGCATTAACAGACATGTACCTAGCTCATGGATTGGACCAGGCTGCATTTCCGGCCTGTCAAAGTGCTTACTAACTCGGAGCCTACCTGGATGCTCAAAGCTTTGCCTTCCATTTTCGATCTGTTCCCTCAGCCAGAGGTACCAGGCTCTCAGTACTGTTACATTTCCTTGCTTTTCAGCACAGAAAAAGTCACAAAGCCAGGATGTTTGTCATGGTTGTCATCAGGCCTCAGTCAAGTCAAAAGGGATTGCTTCCTGGCAAGGGGTCCCAGCACAGTAAGTCAAGGACAGGGGTTTGGACCCGGTCAGTCAGCTCAAGGCAGTCAGAGTTAGGATGCTTTCCACATAAAATGTGAGCAGTCAAATGTTGGCCATTCCTCATCTTGACTTTTTCTGTCCTACTGGGGGCTGTTTTCCCTCTGGACTGAGAGACAGGCTGGTATTAAGGGAGATGAAAATGAGTGACACAGTTATCACTGTGATGCAGTTGCAGAGGTGCCCCAAGCGAATGATCATGCAGAGCAGAGGCCAGGCAGGGTTAGTTGTGTCAGGGCTGGCATGTGTAATGACTGAGGAAAAATGTTAGAGGTAATAGTGAGAGTCGCAGGACATCAGCCTCAATGGGATGTGGGCACAGTGGGGCAGAGTTGCCGAGCGTGAGGCAATGGAGAGAAGATGCTGGTGGAGCGGGGAAGGAAATAGACCTTCTTCCTACACAGCTAACTGTAAATATGCACAGGAGAGCCTGCACTGACGTAGATGGAAAGCTTGGATCAGGCTGGCATCGTCTGGTGTTGTGGCCTCTTCCCTTGCCTTGGTAGACACCCTGTCCTGCTGGGCTTCCAGATCTCTCTCACAAAGCAGAGCACCAGATTTACCCTGAGATAAAAGGTACTGCAGATGCTGGAGAATCCGAGATAACAAGCATGGGGCTGGATGAACACAGCAGGTCAAGCAGCATCATAGGAGCAGGAAAACTTGACGTTTCGGGCCTAGACCCTTCATCAGAAATGGGGGAGGGGAAGAGGGTTCTGAAATAAATAGGGAGAGAGGGGGAGGCGGATAGAGGATGGATAGAGGAGAGGATAGGTGGAGAGGAGGCAGACAAGTCGAAGAGGCGGGCTGTCCGCTATGTCCAGGGCAAACATCAGAAACTGTACAGTGCAGCTGTAGACTGCTATGTCCGGAGGCGCAATGCCTTTTTAAAATGGTGCCAGTAGCAGGGGTGTGGTCAGTTCTGTGAAATCCTGTCCCAGGCTTGATAAGGTGCGGCCAGAATCGGATGTGAGGAACGCCACTGGGACAGGTTAAGTCATAAATGAGATGAGTTTGGTAAGGTACAGAGTGAGCACTCACCAGGCCTCATGACGAGAAACCCTCCAAAAAACTCAACTGGCACCAGCACATAGCCGAGTAAGCATAAGATTCAGCCCAACGATTTTTATATTGGCTTTTGTTTAGTTTGGGTTCCAGAAGACCAGCATCTATCAGTTGGCTTTCTGCTTTTACATAACTAACTCTTGTTCCTTTTTCTCAGAAGCACAGACCCATAAAAATATAAGGTTGACAAATTACGAACACAAGGTATCAGCTATGACTACCCAGAATCTTAACTGAGCAACTAATAGTATAAATGTACCTAGTATTAGAAGATTAGCAATATCAATGAGCAGTGTTGTTACTGTTGCTAATCGATTTTTCACTTATCAGCTTATTTAGTAATTATTGATATTTGAGCTGTCTGATTTTCACCTTCAGGTGGAGATTTTGCAGTGCTTTTTTTTGGAAATTCTTCTTTCTACTGATCACAAAGAACTTGTCTTCGTCCAAAGCACTGCTCCCTGAATCCTAACAAGCATCAAGTTCTTTTCACCCATTGTCCTTATGCTTACTGACTTACATCACTCCCAGTGCTTGAACACCTTCATGTGTGAATGTTCAGATCTGTCTGTGCCTCATCCCTCATTTTTTCTGGAATCTCCTCCAGCCCAACATCTCTCCAAATCCATTGATTTTTTTTTTTTTTTTAAATTTTCTCTAAGGAGGGCCTAGTTCTGTTCCCTTCTTGTTTCCTTCCAGTTTTTGGAATTCCATCCTTGATCCTTTCTACCTCTCCACTTCTCTATATTAGTGTAGGAGTCTCTTAGAATCATGTCACCTCCATCAAATTTTTAACCATTTTCTGGTTCAGTTTCAATTTTTGTCTGACTATGCTTCTGTGGAGAACTTTGGGGAAAGTTATCAAATGATCATTGTATAATTCTTTTTGCTGGTAAAAAGATATTTTCTTAGGTGGTATTAGCATTCTATCAGAACAAGATTTTAACAATAGCTGCATTTTATTTCAAGATGCTTTTCTCAATATCAGCATACCAGTCTATAATGTAAGAATTAGCAATCTTACCGTTATTGAGGTCACATCCACCCTTTCTAAGGACAATAATGCATGTATCCTTTTGCAATATAAAATTATTCTTGCCATGAATTAGTTTTATTTTAAAATAGACTGTATTTATGTTAGCCAGAGACTTAAAAGTGCCTGTTCAATCTGAAATTAATCTGAATTTAAAGTCATTGAAAATAATTTGAATATGCACAGCAATATTGGTGGCCACAGATATTGTGCCACTGGTTCTTATTTCAGCTGTGTCATTGTGAAAGAAATATCAGATATTTTCCATTTCTCATATAGATGAAAGGGGTATCAATGGGAATGTCATTCCCAGTCCATCTTTACATCTCAGACTGTTTAGAATAGTATTGTGAAAGCTTTGTAACTAGTTATCAGTAGACCCTTGTCATGAAGGAGATCTGTAAAAGAAGAAAACCATTAGACATTTTAAACGCGAACATAAAGATTAGCCATAAAGTATTTCACAATTTAAAAACAAGTTCATATTTTATTCGATAGATTTTATTAACAATTTTAACACTACAATGCTGTTAAGATTCAATTTGCATTTGGAGAAAACCTTTCGTATCCTCAGAATACTCTTTTGTGTCAATAATGTAATTTAGGTGATTAATGTCAGATGAGGGAATGTAAATATATTACAACCAGGAATCCACAATTCATTGGTTACATGAAATAATTCCTTCTGAAAAACGAGAAGAATATGTCAAAGAGCAAGTTAAAAAGAATAAGCCTTTCTGGTATATAATAGCATAAGACTTCAGTGTGTCAGCTTTGCAACCCTGTCTACTTGACTGCCTTCACTAGGAAATAGCAGAAGAATTGGGGGCTCTGGAAAGCAGTTCTGATGAGGAGACAGTAACCACCAGGGTCATCCGCCGGCGGGTGATCATTCAGGTACCCAACTGGAATGTTAGTCTTTGATCAAGCATAGAATGTGCTAGTTTTCAATTTAATTCAAACTATTTTTGTGCACGGAATTAGAAGTATTAATTTTCTCCACCAATGCATGCTAGGGTTCGTGGCATGGCGTGAGTAGTGTGGTTCCTAGCGTTTAATGAACTTTTGTATGAAGGTCACCTGTATTAAGGCATAGAAAGAGAACTCCTTGCTTACTTATTTATTTACACTTTTGATTTGAATGGTGTGTCTTTTGATGTTCTCTGCTACTGATCATTTTGATTTTCATTTGAAATTTGCTGTTTTTGTGATTACATAAAATACATCTATGCATGAAGTTATGATTGACTGACCCCAGTTAATTTTGCAAATAAAACCCATCAGGAGAAGGAAGGAATATTTGTATTTTCAGGTATTGGTACGAAATTTGAATATTGAGCAACAATTCTTTTTGTCCTTAATATAAACAGAATTTAGAAATATTCTACTTAATTAGAAATGGTCCGTCCTTATCATGTGACACTTCATCTTATATCTCAGTAGCACACTGAGGGGGAATGGGAGGTGGTGATGACAGACTTGGAGGGCAGGGTGATGTTGAAAGATACGTATTCACCCATCAGTTTCATTTATGTTGACGTACCAATTTTTAGGACATTTACATCTACTATTTGTTTAAACTGTAATTTTTTTTGATGGAGCTATGTTTTCTTTTGTTAATTAACTTAAGGTGTAGAAAATGCTGAAATAAAACATTTTATAAACCATATTGGTTTGGTCCCTGAGCCCTTCAGCTCTTTTATTTTTACCCTTTTCAGTTGCTGAAAGTGTGAGCTATTATAATGATCGCAATTGCAATTGGGCTTGTTGAAGTTCGGTGAACAATGGGATGAACTATGCCTCCTTAAAAATGAAATTGAATAATTCACAAATATACAGAACAAAAATTGAGGAAGAGGGTTAACAGGTGGGTAAAATAAATGTCAAATCGGGCAGGAGGAGTGAAAAGAGGGAGAAGACTTGGAATTAAGAAAGCGATAAAAAGGACAAAGTCAGATTTAAAAATAAAAATGACATTTATAAAAACACCAACAATTCACAACCTGAAGGATCTGCCCATCTCGCTAGTTGCTGGCTGATGTGCACATTGTTCACTGGTCATTTTTTTCTGTATGAAATTCTCACCCAATATAAACAAAGGAAAAATGGGACACATGAGTCTATGATCTTTCTGTAAGACACACATTACATTCCGTTGGTCACAGAATAGCCACTTTTAAAGATTCACTAGCAAAAGTAATGTAAACTTTTCAGATGAACTGAGCCACACATATTTTCCTCTGTTACTCTTGCCAAGAAAGTAAAGGTACCAGTGTGTAAAGTACAGATTGTCATTTTATATTCACAACCAATTTTTACTAAAGAAAAACAACAAAGGAAAATATATTCCATCTTCCTTTATTCTGTCATGTTGCAAGCTATTGTTATTCCTTGTGCTATTGAACATTTGTTGTTGTTGTGCTTTTTAGCATTTCAAACAGTTTCCTTGGGAACGGTGAAGTAAAAAGAATGTAGCTAAGAATATCCTCGTGCATTCAATTCCCATTCACTATAATATCAAAGGCAGAGATAGTAGGAACTGAAGAATCTGAGATAACAAGGCGTGAGTCTGGATGAACACAGCAGGCCAAGCACCATCAGAGGAGCAGGGAAGCTGACGTTTCGGGCCTAGACCCTTCTTCAGAAATGGGGGAGGGGAAGGGGGTCCTGAAATAAATAGGGAGAGAGGGGGAGGCGGATAGAAGATGGATAGAGGAGAAGATAGTGGAGAGGAGACAGAGTCAAAGAGGTGGGGATGGAGCCAGTAAAGGTGAGTGTAGGTGGGGAGTTAGGGAGGAGATAGGTCAGTCGAGGGAGGGCGGACAGGTCAAGGGGGCGGGACTTGAGGTGGGAGGAGGGACAGGTTAGGGAGGCGGGGACAAGCTGGGCTGGTTTTGGGATGCGTTAGGGGGAGGGGAGATTTTGAAGCTTGTGAAGTCCACATTGATACCATTGGGCTGCAGGGTTTCCAAGCGGAATATGAGATGCTGTTCCTGCAACCTTCAGGTAGCATCGTTGTGGCACTGCAGGAGGTCCAGGATGGACGTGTCGTTTGAGGAATGGGAGGGGGAGTTGAAATGGTTCGCGACTGGGAGGTGCAATTGTTTAGTGAGAACCGAGCATAGGTGTTTTGCAAAGCGGTCCCCAAGCCTCCGCTTGGTTTCCCCGATGTAGAGGAGGCCACAACGGGAACAGCAGATACAGTATACCACATTGGCAGATGTGCAGGTGAACATCTGCTTGATGTGGAAAGTCTTCTTGGGGCCTGGGATGGGGCTGAGGGGGCAGGTGTAGGGGCAGGTGTAGCACTTCCTGCGGTTGCAGGGAAAAGTGCCGAGTGTGGTGGGGCTGGAGGGGAGTGTGGAGTGGACAAGGAAGTCCCGGAGGGAGTGGTCCCTCCGGAAAGCAGATAAGGGTGGGGAGGGAAAAATGTCTTTAGTAGTGGGGTCAGATTGCAGATGGCGGAAATGTCGGAGGATGGTGTGTTGGATTTGGAGGTTGGTGGAGTGGTACATGAGGACGAAGGGGATTCTGTTTTGGTTATTATTGTGGGTAGGGGGTTTGAGGGATGAGTTGCGGGAAATGCAGGAGACGCGGTCGAGGGCGTTCTCAACCACTGCTCCCAGGATGAGGCATTCCGCTCCCGTACATCTCAGATGTTCTCGTTTTTCAAGGACCGCAACTACCCTCCCTCAGTGGTCAAGAACACCCTCGACCATGTCTCCCGCAATTCTCGCAACTCATCCTTCACACCCCCTCCCCGCAACAACAACCAAAACACAATCCCCCTCATCCTCACGTACCGCCCCACCAACCTCCGGATCCAATACATCATCCTCCGATACTTCCGCCATCTGCAATCCGACCCCACCACCAAAGACATTTTTCCCTCCCCACCCGTAACTGCTTTCCGGAGGGACCACTCTCTCCATGACTCCCTTGTCCACTCCACACTCCCCTCCAGCCCCACCACACTTGGCACTTTTCCCTGCAACCGCAGGAAGTGCTACACCTGCCCCCACACCTCCTCCCTCGGCCCCAAGAAGACTTTCCACATCAAGCAGATGTTCACTTGCACGTCTGCCAATGTGGTATACTGTATCCGCTGTTCCCATTTTGGCCTCCTCTACATCGGGGAAACCAAGCGGAGGCCTGGGGACCGCTTGCAGAACACCTACGCTTAGTTTGCACTAAACAACTGCACCTCCCAGTCGCGAAATATTTCAACTCCCCCTCCCATTCCTCAGACGACATGTCCATCCTGGGCCTCCTGCAGTGCCACAACGATGCTACCCGAAGGCTGCAGGAACCGCACCTCATATTTCGGTTGGGAACCCTACAGCCCAATGGTATCAATGTGGACTTCACAAGCTTCAAAATCTCCCCTCCCCCTAACGCATCCCAAAACCAGCCCAGCTTGTCCCCACCTCCCTAACCTGTCCTTCCTCCCACCTATCCCCTTCTCCCACCTCAAGCCCCACCCCCATCTCCTACCTACTAACCTCATCCCACCCCCTTGACCTGTCCATCCTCCCTAGACTGACCTATCTCCTCCCTAATTCCCCACCTACACTCACCTTTACTGGCTCCATCCCCACCTCTTTGACCTGTCTATCTCCTCTCCACCTATCTTCTCCTCTATCCATCTTCTGTCCGCCTCCCCCTCTCTCCCTATTTATTTCAGAACCCTCTTCCCCTCCCCCATTTCTGAAGAAGGGTCTAGGCCTGAAATGTCAGCCTTCCTGCTCCTCTGATGCTGCTTGGCCTGCTGTGTTCATCCAGCTCTACACCTTGGTATCTCATAATATCAAGCCAGTCTATTTTGCTTCCAGTCATTTTTGTCTCTATTTCACCATGAGTGTCTTGAAACTTTCATCTGCATCTTCATCACTTTATCAGCGATCTTATCGGGTCTTTTCTTAACAAACTGTCTAGCTCCTCCTTCCGCAAACAAGAACTTGTCTATAACTCCACAGCTTGCAATGTTTCAAATGTTAAGTTGTAAACACTGGACAGACTAACTCTTCTAGTCAAATTCCACTGGCTCTCCAACACCAACTGCATTGATATAAAGTTCTCATCTGCAAATCTGTATAGTTTTGCTTTGATTAATAACTGTTTACCTGCCACACAATTAAAACGATGTCCCACACTGATACCTTTATAGATGGCTGTACTTTATCCTTTGTCTTCTGCACCATAATGTTAAAGCCTTCGTATTCTTTCACTCAGGAATTCTTTCACTGAGCCCCTCTACTTTTCTCCATCTTTCTAAACTTATCAAAATTTTTATCGAAATCCTTCTCTTTTGCATCATGCCCTTGGCCACTTCTCCAAACTGTTACCTCACACCTCTGTACACTCCCACAAAACACTTTGGTATTATTAACTGTATTAATTATGGTTGATAGCAAATAAATGATAGATCGTTAATAGTTGTACGGGGAGGAGACTGAACTCCTAACAGGTAAGGGCAAGACTGAAGACAAGTGTTCAGTGATACTTAACCCTGTCTGTTTGTAAAAAAAAACGAAAGAACTGCCGTTGCTGTAAATCAGGAACAAAAACAGAAGTTGCTGGAAAAGCTCAGCGGGTCTGACAGCATCTGTGAGGAAAGTTGTTCTTCACGGATGCTGCCAGACCTGCTGAGCTTTTCCAGCAACTTCTGTTTTTGTTCCCGTCTGTTTGTACTTGCTCAGTTCTTGGTAATTTGCAAGATGTTACATCTTAAGTTTTGGATAAACCCACTTAATGGGAGAGTCAAAATTTTCACCCAAATTAATCCATTGGTTATTTGTTGGAGTGTGTTAAAGTGGCACTGATCGTTGTGCCAATTATAGCTATAATGAAGGAAAATTAAGGAAAAGAACAAAATATTAGAACATATTCAAATTCCAGAAAATCTGATTTAATGCACAACAGAATTTACATAGTCATGCATAAACCAATAGAATTATTTAAAGGAAGGCAGAATCGCTGGATGCAACAACCAAAGCACCAATAGAAATCTTGGGATTTCATGAAGTAAAAATTAATTTCTCCTACTTTGAGACTGCAGTCCTGATGGTGCTTCTAAAGATATAAATAATAGTGTTTATCTTCTGATTCTTCAAAAGGACAGCAGTAAATTTCGACAAGATAGGGAAAGAAGTACATGGTTTTGAAAAATTCAGCTTTCTAATATTGTCAAGTTAACCAATGAATGTTTACTAAATAAAACCTGAAAGAAGAGGATCTTGGAAATCCGATACAGAAACAGAAGTTGCTGAAAAAGCTCGGCAGGCCTGTGAGCATCTGAGCAGAGAAATCAGAGTTAATGTTTCAGGACCAAACATTCAGAACTGAATGTTTACTCTGCTATCATAGAAAAGGAGGGTTGTGACATGTTGTTAATACTATTTCAGAAATCCTACATTTACTTAGGACAGTCTTATGGAATCCTGAGTGACAAAGAAAATATCATGAAGAGATTTTAATGGCAAGAATGAATTTTCTCCCAAAAACATCACACAGTCAGTTACATTACAGAATTTGTAAAGGTATAGATGGTGTGTTTTTGTAAAGTTACACTCGTCGTTCCAACACAATTCATACAAAATCACCCAATACAAGCAAAGATTGAGGAATTTCAGAAGTAATTTTAAGCTCAGTGCAAATCATGATCAGCAATCTTTTGCGCTATCTTACGAGCTGAGCTCTGCCACAGAAATAGTCACACTATCTGATTGAATTAATCAACATAGTGAATTTCTGTTAACTGCACCCATTTGTCAGTGTTCAAGGAGGCTGTTAAGATTAGAGGATTTTTTAAGGTGGAAGGAAAAAAGGAGGTATCTTTTACAAGCTTTTCAGTATTAAAAAGTATGTAATTTACTAAATAAAATCTGTCATCCAGCAGTGAAATTCGTAAGTGTTTCTGCAAAGATTTTTGAAGACACTTTCAAATATTTTGCTAAAACTTTTTGTAATAAAACAATTTTGAGCTGAAAAATATTGCTCATCTATTTAAGTGGAAACCAATTGTGATTTAAAATGCTCCCCGGTTGTGAACAATTTTTGGGTGGAACTTGTCAGAAACAGGAAGCAGGAGGTGGGAGTAATGCCACTGTTGTGGTTATGCCTCCACCTTTAGACTCCTGGCCTGGACAAATCTTGTGAGGCTCCAAGCTAGTAGTGGCCTGGAGGTGGGGAAGTGGGCTTGCCACCAATGGGATCAGGTGCAGAGGCAAAGTGGAGCCAGGCAGAGAGCATTTGTATCATATGACCTATTTCTGTTTCCCAAAGCCCTGTGCCGGTGCTTCTGACGTACTCAGTAGTTCACCTATGCAATGTTGAACTTCTTAGCTACTTTACATCCCACGTGAACCAACACCCCTCATCCCTTCCTCTGCTCAGCCCCTTGCTGTCTAACCAACTTTGTGCACTTTACGAACCAAACTCTCACAACTAAAATACATTGAATAGTCCAGAAAATACCCAAGTATATGAAGGGACTGTTGAATATAGGTTTGTGACCAATGTGAAGCTCTCATAATTATATTATACAGTTGAAATGCAGCCAAGAGCCCATAAAGCTCTCTGAGTAAAGAAACAGATTTCAAAACTGTTATCTCAACATCTGTCTTGATTGGTTCCTTAAAAGCAATCGGAAAAAAACTTGGTCAACATAATAGGCATAATCATTTCAATTACCTTTTAAACTTTTCCCACCCTTAGCCCTGGTTTATACCATCTTTAGCTGGAGTCAAACTGAACAGCTGCTAAAGTCCAGCCACCTTTATCAAAATTAAATGAACTTACTTGGGGAAGATTCTTAATGAACCCAAAATGCTGTCAGTTGCATCCTCCTTTGGAGTGTACATGCCCTGGAGCCAACTCCTGCACCAATCTTCATGAAAATGGATACATGGGAAACAGAAATGGGACATACAGCTGTCCTGATTTAACGGGCAGATCATTTCGTTCGGTCCTGTTAAGGCTAATGAAAACCCAACCCTAACTGTACATTGATCTGCAAATAAGTTTGAGCAGTCACTTGAATGGCAGATAAATGTTCAAAGTCTAACACAAATTTGTGCACAATTTGGACCCAGGTTGTTGATTCAACAAAAATCAGAAACTATCCTTAATTATTTGGTCTTAATAAAGCGTTATTGATTTTCTAGGCTGATGACATGCTTGATGTTCTGCCAGAGTCCGTTACAGAAGAGCAATACACAGATGAACATGGAAATACCATTGTGAAAAAGGTAATGCATGGCTAATCTTGATGGGCCATCCCTTTTCTATCATATAGGTAGAGATATGGACATTGACACATACAAGGCACCACACTAAATCACTAACAGTAATCAAGGTACGCTGAAGAGAAATGGTAAATTGTGCAAATGAGTGGGTTGTTAGGCATTTGTTTTCTCATTTTCTCTTTCCTTTAGGTTACCAGAAAGATTATCAGGCGCTTAGTTTCACCCGATGGGACTGAAAAGGAGGAAGTCATCATGCAAGGTGCAGAGCAAGAACCAGTTACAGTTGAAGATGGAGACGGATATTCAAAAGTTTTAAAGCGGACTGTACTGAAAACTGATAGTGAACAGTCAGAGGTTAGCTTTAACACCCTTTTCCTGACTGGCAAAATGTCTTCTGTTTCCTTCTCATTTTTTGTAAGTTATTTTATTTGTGTCCCTTATAGATTGTGAGCAGTGCTGCTGGGCCAGTATTTTTTACCATTCTCAAGTTGCCCTTGAAAAGGTGGCAGTGAGCTGCCTTCTTGAAGTGCTGCAGTCCATGTCCTGTACATTGACTCCCAATATCTTTAGGGAGGAAATTCCAGGATTTTGACTCGGTTGTAGTGACAGAATTGGCATATATTTCCAGGTTAGGATGGTGAATGGCTTGGAGGGGACCTTAAAGGTGGTGGTGTTCCCATATATCTGCTGCCTTTGTCCTTCACGATGGAAGAGGTAGTGAACTTGGAAGGTGCTGTCTAAAGATCTTTGGTGAATTTCTGCAGTGCATCTTGTAAATAGTACACACGGCTGCTACTGAGCATCAGTGGTGGAGGGACTGAATGTTTGAGGTTGTGGTGCCAATCAAACGGGCTGCTTTGTCCTGGATGGTGTCAAGTTTCTTGAATGTTGTCGGAGCTGCAGCCATCGAGGCATGTGGCAAGTATTCCATCACACTCCTGACATGTGGCTGGTGGACAGGCTTAGGGGAGTCAGGAGGTGAGTTGCTCATTGCAGTATTCCTAGCCTCTGACCTGTTATAGCCACTGTATTGATATGGCGAGTCCAGTTAAGCTTCTGGTCAATGTTAATAAAAGTAGTGTTGATAGTGCAGATTCAATGATGGTAACACCATTGAACATCAGGAGGTGGCAGTTAGATGGCCTCTTATTGGGAATGGTCATTGCCAGGTATTTGTGTAGCGTGAATGTTACTTGTCAGCCCCAGCCTGAATATTGTCCGGATCTTGTTAAATTTGAACATGGACTGCTTCAATATCTGAAGGAGTCGTGAATGATGCTGAACATTGTGCAATTGTTGTTGAATATCTCCACTTCTGACCCTATGATAAAGGGAAGGTCATTGATGAAGCAGCTGAAGATGGTTGGACACTACCCTGAGGAACTCATGCAGAGATATCTTAGAGCTGACGTGACTGACTTCCAACAACCACAACTATCTTCCTATGTGCTGGATGTGATTCCAACCAGTAGTGAGATCTCCTCCTGCCACCCCACAACTCCCACCAAATACCCCAGAGCAGGTCAGCATGTGGAATGACTGTTTGTCTGCAGGCAATCAGTCTATACATTTAAGTCCCTGATTAGATGCTTTTTAGAGTGCCAACCAATATTTTGCCAGCACATATGGAAGCTATCCCTTGAATGGAGGCAGCCTCTCTATAACTGTCCAGAGGCTTCAGGCTTCGCCATCCAGCGGTGGAGCCCCAAACGTCAAAGATATGGTCAAACACTGCTTCCAGAATTCTATATAGTTCATCAACATTTGAACTTTGATTGGAGGGGCCTGTTTGCTGGACCCCTCAGAAGAAAGAGTAGTAATTTTTACTCCTCCAAGAGCACCTCTGTTGTGAGATTTTCATCTCCCTGCAGGAATGCAGATTGGCGGGTACTTAAATAGTGCCACTTCACCACAATGCTAAATTTATAATTAACAGCCAAGTCTCCATTACAGTTCAAATACTCTGATCCCACCAATCGTCCATTTAAATCATGGCCACAATAATCTAAGTTTCCTTTTCACTGTCTGACATTTTATATGTTTTCAGCAATGTATGTATTCGTACAGTTTGTGATCCACTGCTCTGTTTACAGATTTTGTTTGCAGACCTGTGGAATACTTAATCTCACTCAATTCTTCTGTGCATACCTACAGCTCACATTTTCTGAACCACAAGTGACTTCAGGCTCTGAATTCCAGTCTGAGCAGGTTGAGGGTCGCAAAGTCAGTAAGGTCATCAAGAAAACGGTGGTCCTTGGAGACAGGATGGAGAAACACCTTGGAGACCCCACGTTGGCATCTGACCTTCCAACAGCCAAAGATGATTTTAATATGGTATAAATAACATCATCAAATCCTTATCATTTTCTTTTCATTCAATGCATTTTCATAAAATATAGTTCAGAGTAGAAATTGAATAAATAGTTAAATTATTTTAATGTTAATGGATGTTGTTTAGGCTGGTCATTTTAAAAATCCAATCAAGTCTTGGAGCAATACACAAATGCCTCGATTTAAGTGTGTGTGTGTGTTGAGGGAGAACATAAAATCCTCAAATGACCTTCAAACCACCCTCCCACCCATTATGATATGTCCATAATTTTATAATGGTAATTAATGATCACTTAATGGCTTTCCCTACCTGGTTTCAACTTTGAGGTCAGTAGATAGAGTTCAGCAGCGGGAGAAAAGCCTAAAAAGACATGCTGCTTTGGACTCGGGAGGCTTTTTTTTCCATTGAGTGCCCCAGAACTGCTTGTAGTTCCAATCCTGTCCATTGCAGAATCTGGTGCTGTTGAGAATAGAGAAATCCCAGCTAGTCTGATTAACCTGCAGCTCCATAAGATCAGGGCGCTTCTGTGTCATTTCACTCATCCACTTTCAAAAACTGATTAAAAATCTGAAATCCATTCATCGATCCCTACAACTGTGGTTCCCTAGAGAGCAGGAGATGTGATTTTAATTAGCTTCCATGGGCTGCTACTGCTGTGCACTGATGGAGAAGGGAGATAGTGGAATACTAAGTGAAAAGAAAAGGGACTTGAGAACCTGAGAAAGGTGAGTGGCATCAGATGGCCTGCAGTTGGCAGAATGGCACTGTAAGTCCAGTAGTAAGCAAATGTTACCTGCACAATGAGCTAAATACTGTCTCCGATTCTCAACTCCCAAACAGCAGTTGTACTTTGTACACTTTATATGTGACAGCAGGGTAGTATACAGCAAATAGTGAGACATTTGTCTGGTACACTAAAATGACCTCTGACAAAGTATTCGCTTCAAAAACTTAATGCAACTAACTCATAACAAAGGTTGGTACAGGTTACCTTGAAAGCAAGATCAATGCCAGGCAACTGGCATTGTGTGTAATGTATGGCAAAATATTTCCAGAAATTTATATCCTCATCATAACCCAGTTGAGTATTGACTGTCCAGTGACAATGGTTCTGATTTCATCAATCATAAGAAATGTTAATAATGAAAGCAATCTGGGAAAAGAGGGTGAATACAGAAGGCCAGAAAAAGTGAAAGTGCTCAATTCTCACTTGATTCTGAACCATATATTAAGTTGTGAAGCATCTTCTGCTGGATGATGCTTGGTCTGCAAGCCTGTTACAAACGAGGATAGAACTGGGTTTTGGTGGAGTGGTTTAATGGTTAAAAATCCCAAGTACTTTGAACCAGCTCCAACCCTTCAATTTCCACCAAGGGAAACAAGAAGCTCTTGAAACCGATAGATCCGTCTTCCAGACAAAACCCATCCCACCTGACCTCACATGCTCAGGTTAGACCCCTCCGACGAAGGATAGGTTTTGTTTCTTCTTTGGGACCTTATGAAGTTAATGCTCCAGAGCATAGGAAAAGCTAGATTTCTTTATCTCCCATGTGCTACCTGACACCTCAACACTGCAAGTACATTGACAAATTGAAATCTTCCCCAAATAACAGCACATATTCCACTGGACACCTTGAAAACTGACAGTGGTTTCATTTTTTTTTAAATCAATCGAAGTTTTAAATGTTGGATTTGTAAATATTCTTCTTAGAGTAACCCTAAGAATGATAAGGTGAATGATTAAGTAAGCAGAAATAAGGAATCTCATACAAACTTTTGCTGGGTCACTTCAACAGTAAAATTACTGTCAAATTTTTGAATCTTTGGACATGCTTGACCATTGTGCCCATTTTTTTGTTCTTTGAGAGATTTATTTATTTTGATCATGCAGCAATGTGTGTGGCTGTTTTATATATTTGTGTTGTTTTCCTTCTGCCCAGGCTCTAAGTTTTGCAGGAAACCATGGAAAGGTTCATATACCAAATGTAGCTCAAACAGAGATTGTAAAAGAGGATGGATCAGTTATTAAAAGGTTTGGGTTCCTCTGTAGTGGTCTTGTTTTCTTTTCAGTAGGTAGTATTACTAACATATTAAAACATGGTGGATTTCTGCTTGCACCTCATCGCCAGTGAGCAAGCAGTATTTTGAAAGTGGTCAAAATGGGGTCATTTAACATTAACATGATGCTGACAATTAATCTAGAGGGACTGCATGTAGTGATTTGAAACCTGCTGGTGTATTTTAAGTTGTTTTGTTGCTCTGAAATGCTTTTTACCACAGCTGTTAAACTATAAAAGCCATATGGAGGCTGCTGGCAATGGAACTGACTATGATAATTTGTGGGGGGAAAGAGAGAAACACAAAATAAGATAAATCTACTGCAGTGTGACGCATTTTCTGTGTGTATGTTTAAAATATAGATTGAGAAGCCATTTAATTAAATGTTCAGAAAATGAACCTCTTTATAAAGTTTAGATGAATAAATAGGATACATTACAAATGATTATTACAATTTTATTTTATGTTAAATACTATTCAACCAACATAGAAACTGAGGAGCTGCATTACTTTAAAAGTATACATATAGGAAAATTGACTAATTCCATAAAACATGCTCTTAACTCGTTATTTTCCTCCATGAATTAATAAATTAGATTTACACGTATGCTATTTATGACAAAAACCAAGGGTAACTCCAAATTTCCAGCTTTAAATTTGTTTGGTTGAGAGTTTTTCAATATTCCTCAATCTTGCCCTGTAGAGAATGACACATACTGCAATTTAGTTCAACGGGTGCTAACTCTCCCGTTGGTACCTATCTGCCTCTTAAACCCTTAAATTTATTTTACCCTGTTTCCCTTCTGAAAGAATATTATTATTTCACCTCCCTCTGGTTCTGCTTTGGTTGTGTTGGCGTTCCTGACTAACATCTGTGTTGTGCCGGTGTTTTTTTCTGAATGTGGTTAACAAAGTGTGAATGACCAGATGATCTGTTACTTTTTGTTTGTGAAGTTGATTGAAGGCTAGATATTGGCTAGGACATGAGTGATAATTCCCCGTCTTTATTATCAATAGGTGTCTTTCTCTATGGTTTTCTTATAACCAAATAATTTATCATTTTAATGTTATAATTCTTTATTTTGAATTTGTGAACCAGATGGCAGACTTGTTCCCTGTAAACTCTGTCATGTTCCTAATCTAGTTTAATCTAAATCATAATACCTTGATCCTTATGGCTAGATATACTTACCTTATCTTTCAGCACAGTTAAACTGTTTGTTCCATCCTGGTAAGCAATCACTGGATTTTCTCAAGGAATGCCTATTCTTTATAACAGGAGTTCTCAGAACATTAGTAGGTATGTTACTGGGCTAATCAACAAGAACCAAAAAAAGTCCATAGGCACAAGCGCAAACCCCACCAGCACAGTTGGAGCTTTTAACTTCAAATAATTAACTACAATTTGGAATAATAAAGTAGTAGTAGCAGTTATTGAAAACATGAAATGATCAGGTTTTTTTTTTGTAAGAATAGATAATGTGCTGTCCCTACCTGAAATGGATGCCTGGTACTGAACATGATATTTCTATTAAAATGCTTTCAGCTGCTTAGGCCAAGCACCAGAGTTTTACTTCCCAAAATCAGTTGCTTCTCTGCAATGTTCCTTTAAGATATTTTTAATATCTCTTAATTGACTGTGAAGTGCCTTGAAAATAAAAACAAAGTTGCTGGAAAAGCTCAGCAGGTCTGGCAGCATCTGTGAAGGAAAAAACAGAGTTAACGTTTCCGGTAACCCTTCCTCACTGGACCCGAAACGTTAACTCTG
>JAHRHZ010000125.1:7090721-7107787 GCA_024137785.1 Ginglymostoma cirratum | reverse complement strand
GTAGTGAGTAGACTCGATTAAAAGAATTACAGGTAAATCACTACTTGAAGGTATTTTTAAGGCATAGGTATTGAGGAGGGATGAGTGTTACACCTTGTGTGATTGCATGGGAAGGTGTCATGAAGAAGGGAGTGGTGAACAGGTGTTAGGAGTGGCAGTGAAGTGGACCAGGGTGTTGTGAAAGGACCAGCTCTTGTGGAATGCTGATGAGGGAGTGGAATAAAAGACGTATTTGGTTTCTGCATCCTGAAGGTGGTAGAAACGCAGAGAATCATCTTTTGAATGCAAAAACTAGTAGGATGGAAATTGAGGCCAAGGGCAAAACTATTGTTTTTGGAGGGAGGGAAAGGGATGAGGGCTGCAGCTATCTATTCACACTCTCGAGGGATTGATGAAAGATTATTTACAAGTAGGAGCCCAGTCTAGAGTTGTCATTTAAATCAGAATACTTCTTCCAATTTCTGTCAATGATTTTCCTTTTTTCTTTAAGCACAAAACATGTGAAAACTTGTTTAAGCGCTAAACTATTCATGGAATTCTCTGCTTTTTAAATAATTAGCAAAGTGCCAGTTCATAAAACATGAATCATATTTTAAAAGTTTCCACTGCATTTTGTTGTCCCACTGCCTCCCTTTCCCTTTCACTGTCGCCATTCACTGTCTTGTGTTTCTCACTCTGTGCCTTTTTCCAGGGCGACCATGAGTAAAGCTAGCACACAGAAGAGGACTGTGGTGAAGGACCAGGAGGGGAAGCATGTACACGAGGAAAGGCTGGAGGATGTGCCTGAAGCGCTACAAAAAGATGAGCTGAAACTCGACCTACAACAACTTCTTGGTCGCTTTTGCAATGAGGACTGGAAACAGGACGAAAAATAAACAGTTGAAATATCTATTCTGTCACTCCTGCACAGTTTGCTCATGTGGAGAAATTCTATATTATTTTCCCATCAGAAGATGCTGGAGTTCCTGTGCAGAAAGGTAGATTTGAATTAGACTTTTCTCTTTACCATAAGTAAATTTGTGACCAAAGATGGCATCCTTATCTTGGGTGACTTATACTGTTTGAACCTTAGAGCTTCCTCATGTGGCTGTGTTAGGAACATGCAAACATTTCTGCCTCCAAACTGCAACAACTGTTCTGAAATTCAGAAAATACTTCATCCACAGGCCTCTTCTCATTTTCTGTCGCCGAATGACTTTACAACACAAATGTGTAAATAGCAAAAGTGTTTTGGCTTGTGAAACTAAGGTACGGCCTACCTTGACTACTCCAATCGCCACCAAACACAAGATCCTTTCTTCATTGCCGAATTGAGTCTGACTAAATGTCGCCGTAGTGACAGATTGTGAGTGTGCAGGCCTAGTAGGGAGCACTTAAGAATCTTACAGTCCCTCAGACTTTCTCAAAGCTTAATAAATATGCTAGCACCTGTACTTAATGTATCAGACATATCTCCATTAATTGCATTAGTATGAATTTAAACGGTGGATGTGTGGCAGGCTACGTTTGGTCGTGTATTTCATGCTGCCATACTTGTTTCCAGAAATTTGCAACTTTCTTCACTGCTTCCACCAAACACATAGTCTTGTATCTGTGATCTGGTACTTTCTACTGGCACCTGCACTGTAGATAACTGGAATTGGGTTGAACTTTACAACAGAAAAAAAAGACAGAATCTTTTGGTTATTTCAGCATTATGTAACAAGACTGGCTTCTTTTTGTAAATGCATGTAGTATTTATAGCTGTTGTAATCATCTATACAGTTGTTTAACCATCTTTGCACTGGGAAAATGTTTTTGCTCGCTGCCTCAACAGCAACAAAAAATTGAAACAATAAAAAGAATCAATTATGGTAAATATATAGTATTTTTACTTGTTCAGTTCTGCCCTTCAGTGTGTTCATAAGATTTTATTGTAGATTTTTTTTTTAAGTTATTATGGTACAGAAAACTTGTTAATATGAGGATAATATTTGCTCAGTGCTCAGAAAGTTAAATAAAGGAAATTTAATTGACTCACTCAATCAGTGCAGGCAAAATGTCAATTTTGTTTTGTCAGTGTCAAGGCCTGCACAGACTGAATACAAGAACCATCAGAGAGAGTGTATAACTGTTTTAGCCATGCCATGTGGTGTTACATGCAGCACAGATGATGTCTCTGTAACTACATTTTGATTTATACTTTTTTTTGCTGTGTAATCAAAGAACTTCAGAACTGTGAGAAGGAGTGAATTTTAATTTGATGAATCAGCATCTTGTTCCCATGGTGATAAAAATATTGTATATGATATCTATGAGGGCATGTATTAGAATAAAAATAAATGGAAGCAAACTTAAAACACTAACCAATACATAGCAACTGCAATGTGTAAAATGGCTGATTTAATTAAAATAAAATGTACAAGTGTTACATGTAACATGTCTGTGATTATCATTGTTTCCCCTGAAAGTCTGATGCTCATAAATCATTGCTGCTGTGTGAGCTGGAGACTTTGCACCTGCTAGGATTAATCAGGTTTTGGTCATAAAATCAAAATGATATTCACACTTCCTTTTTAATGTCAAAGGATTACTTTATTTGGAACATGGAAAGTTCTTTTTACCATGTGTTTCAAAATACTTTGTCAGGTTTGTACACAGTATTCTGTAGGAAAAGTTACAGCAAAGATTTCAAAACACAGTTATACAGTGATACGTGATGCTGTTAGTTATTTGGATCATTAATAAAAATAGTATTGAGAAATTAGTGTTACAGAAGCTTACAACACAACACAAACAGCACTTTATCAAACACAAAGTTTTGCTGGTGACCAGTGTCGGTGATTTTACGTAGAGTTTCAAAAAAGGCTGTTTTCAGAGGTAAGGATGTTCTAAGAACTGACAACAATGACCATCATTTCTTTACACTGCTTATAATCTGTTAATTTACTTTATTTTAAATATAAAATAATCTTTGATTTCCTATGGTGATAGCAAAATAAATTGTCTTGTACTTTCCATCAGATATTTATGATGATTAATAAATTATTTCATTTTCTCCCTCCATCTTATTTTTTCTCGTTTTCATTCCATACTGTGTGTGTGGGCTGGAGACTTGCTGCTAAATCTGTGCTAGCACTGTACAGAAGCCAGCTGTCCGTGGGTGTTTGAGTGACCCACAGTGTCTCATCCTCCCTTCCGGCAGAGAAGCCTCCAGCCTATACTTGGCACCACTGATAGTAAGCCTGAGAGTGGAAAACATGCTGTGCAGCCACTCCTGGAGTTGATTTTTCATCATACTACTCGGCCATTTGTTTTACACAAATATGAAGTTTCTCCAATTTAGATACGGCTCCAAAATGATACCATGTTTTAAACAAGAATATAATTTCCTAAGGTGCACTTAGCCTGAAAGTGACACAGATTTCTTCGTAGGAAACTATAAGACTACTAAGTTATTGCTGTTTGTAAAGTAATTCATCTCAAATAGAGACTGAGGGAACACAGTATGTTGACTTATTTTGCTATCCACCTCTAAAATTAGCAACCTGAACTTTTTCAATAAACGTAACTCGTTCAAAACTGACAAAAAAAAGTCACAGCAAATGGCGTACAAACTCAAGCTTATTTCATGGTCTTATTTGAACGAGACTAAGTGACATCCACCCAATTTTCTTTTCAAAAAACAGGATATTATATGGTTTCCCAACAAAATATGTATAACTATTAGGTATTGAGGTATGTTAATACCTCCCAAAGTAGTGTCAGAATTACTTGGCATACTGTGGAATACAGAAAACAACTCAACACCCCTGCAACGGTAACATTTTAACTGTGGTACATGACTGGAGACCTGAGAAGAATTGCTATGACAAAAGTAAAAATAATGAATACTTTTATTGAATACAGCTCGCTTTGCCAAGTTACTATCATTTTAAGAAAGCAAAATACTGCATTCGTTAACTCAGTTGCAGTATGATAAATTATTTTTGTAACCATGTAAATTAGGTCATAACAGTCAATGCATGCTAATATGAACATGTATTGCTATATTATGTGCTACCCATTCAAAGTATGTGTATGTCTTTTTTTTCTGTATATTTTCCAAACTATATCAGAACCAGCAGCATAGAAACAAATAATTTCATTCTGCATTCTTTATGGAGTAAAATATTGTTTTCACCAAATGGGCAAGGAATCATTAGCAATTTATGTCTACTTTTCTGATGATAATGCATAAAAAGCACTTAATATGCTTAAATATTGAAGCTATAACTATATACCCAATTATTTCAACTTTTCAAGCAGGTAGATGTTTTATTCTGAGGTTACTTAAAGCTGAGTATCTCAGCGTTGACTCACCTATCAGTTTCTTTCCTTATTTGCTTTGTTAACAATATTTTATCCACTCGTACTTTCTGTAGGAATAGATATTTGGGGTGTCTGTAATTTTATTGCTTAGCATGATATTACAATCTAAATTTTGATCATACTTTGACCAATGTTAGTATTTATGCTTTGAATTTCAGTATAGGTTTAGTACAGCAGTAAGCCACTTGGCAAATTATGAGGAATACCCCATAAACAAAGTAACTCATTGTGACAATAACTGAAATTTAAACTCCAAAATGGTAAACATGTTAAATCTGATGTACAATTTCCTTAAACTTATGACTTGTTAAATCAGAATCAGTAGAACTTATTCCAGTTTTCTATGCCACAAAGGAGTAGGAGGTAGCTTTCACATTTAGTCATCTTAGTTGTGTTGCCAGGATGAAGCATCAAACAGAACTAAGTCCCTTTGCATAAAGTCTTCTACATTACCTTTTGCATGTTCAAGTTGCTAAGTACTGTTGCAATACAGCAGCAAAGTGCTAGGAAAGCAGTTAAATTACCAATTAATTTATTGTAGTGATGTTGGTAAGGGCTAATTGTCGGCAGGACAATAGGGAAGCTCCTCTTTTGTCTGACAAAAGTGGAATATTTTGCATCTGCCCTGAAGAGGTGCTCAGTTTCAGTTTAACAGAACCTGCAAATGTGCAGTACTGAAGGACCAGTCTGGATCACGTGCTTGGAATACTGCAACGAAACCCCGAACTTCTGACTCTGAGGTAGGTAAGTGACCGCTGTATCAAGTATAACTCAATCAAAATTTTCACCTGTATTGGTTGTCTGAAGAGCTGAGTGTTCGTAAATTTATTCATGCTTTGTGCAGTCTTCTATCCTTCATTCTTCATTGAATGTTTGCTGTTGTAACAGTTTCAAAGCAAGGACAAAGTGACAGTTAAAACATGAATTTCTTAAAATTTTAAATCATCAGATAAAAATTTATGTCAATTAAACGAGTATTTGAGGTGATTCTTTTACCATTTAAGTATAAAGATGTGACTGTGTTTTAGTTCAGCTCTAAATTTTGATAAGTTTGATCCTAATGGACCAAGGCCACAAAATGTGGATGTTCAGCAACTTTTACTTTGGCTACAATATGGTATTGACCGTTTGTGCACACTCTTCTGCTGCCACTCGCACGAGACTCCGTCTTAGTGAACGCACAAACGTGTGCCTAATGTTTACAAGAATGCAGTTGTACCCTTTAGTCCATTGGCTGGTTTGCTGTAGTCATGTGATCTCTACTTCTGCTGTTAGTAACTTTGTGCATAATCAGTAACAGCCATTAAATATACATCATGTAGAACATGGTGTGAGAGAGGTGGAACTGAAATTAGAGATAAAAGGTACTGCAGATGCTGGAGAATCCGAGACTAGGTGTGGGGCTGGATGAACACAGCAGGCCAAGCAGCATCATAGGAGCAGGAAAGCTTGACGTTTCGGGCCTAGACCCTTCTTCAGAAATAGGGGAGGGGAAGAGGGTTCTGAAATAAATAGGGAGAGAGGGGGAGGTGGATAGAGGATGGATAGAGGAGAGGATAGGTGGAGAGGAGGCAGACAAGTCGAAGAGGTGGGGATGGAGCCAGTAAAGGTGAGTGTAGGTGGGGGGTTAGGGAGGAGATAGGTCAGTCCAGGGAGGACGGACAGGTCAAGGGGGCGGGATGATGTTAGTAGATAGGAGATGGGGGTGGGGCTTGAAGTGGGAGGAGGGGATAGGTGAGAGGAAGGATGGGTTAGGGGGGTGGCGATGAGCTGGGCTGGTTTTGGGATGCGGTTGGGGGAGGGGAGATTTTGAAGCTTGTGAAATTATCTGGCTTACTAGAGCTGTAAGAGAGTTGGTTTCTATACAAATGAAAATGCAAGAAAAGTTCAATTGAAAATGCAAATTTTCAGGACTGTGTGAAAACGAATTCCTCAAAGAAGCGGCAAGGATGAAGTTTAAAAATTTCTGCAACTTTGAATTTTTGGGTGAGTCAGAATGACTTTGCATATTCCACTCCCTACCCCTCTGAAAATGAAAGTCAATATGACACACAATTGAATTTTTTCCCCCACTCTCTGGTACAACTGTGAAATAACAATAGAATTTATTAAAAAAAAAATTACAGCATATAAGAGTTGCAAGTCTACTGCTGGTGCTGGGGAGATTTGCCATGATTGTATTGAAGACGAGATCTGTGTGAATAGCAGCAAACACAACAAGAAAGAGATTTCAGGTTTTGAACATACACTTTGAACCCCATGTTAATGTGATTTATGAACAGTATTTCTTCAACATTGAAGCTCCAGGAGAGCGGGAGAGTATTGATCAGAATGGCATTTATGAATTTAGCTAAATGGATTTGGACAATGAAAAGATTTTCTCAATAGTAACAGTATTATTTTAGGCAGAAGAAATCTTGCTTTGAGAGTACTGCTGCCGAGATGAAAAATGTACTCTCAAGAAAGCTATTAAAATGTGCAGAAGACCTGAGGTTGTCAATCACCCGCTAGGGCATAAGTGACAGTTAGCTGGACAGCTGGTTTGCAACAGCACAGATTAAATTCCCGTACTGGCTGAGGTTACCATGAGGTTCTCGCCAGCTAAGCCTCATCCCTTGCCTGAGGCACGGTGACCCTCAGGTTAGACTCACCACCAATTGTTTCTGTCTAACTTGAGAAGAGCCCTATGGCCCTCTGTGACTTTATCTTTTATTAATGGATGAGGCTTTGCATTATTGCATTATTGCTGAAAGACATTTAATGTCAAATGGGAGCAAAATATTGGAAAGAATGAAGGGAATATTTTCAGAAAAGATCGCAGAAAGATCAAGGCCTAAGGATATAATGTAAACATTATGGAAACACCACATGAAGGAAAGGAAAGCATATCCAATTTTGGGAAAGAAGAGCTGGAACTTTGGAAAAACTGAATCACATGCTTAGCTACAAAGAAGCCAACCAAGCTTATAACAGTGGTGCAGGAAATCTGTCAGCCAATGGATAACTAATGAATAACTTTACATCAGATGCAAGTGGAGTCATCAGGTCTAAAGGTGGTAAATGATTTGTGAGTTTTAGAATGGTGACTGTAGAAGAGGAACATCAAATGAATGTGAAGTACTGAATCGACATTGGTTCTTCATGCAACATTGTGAGCTTCACAGAGTTTAAGCTCTTGAAAGTGAAAATTGTAGCTATATGATGTTCTAATCTGAGAGTCCTGTGCAGTGTGAGAACGAAGGTCTGGTGTTCCAGAAATTTGACAGTAAACAAATCAATTCATCACAACTGAAACAAAGCAGAAGTTTGGACTATTAACCATAAATACGATGGATGAGATTTGCAGTGTTTCACAGTCCACTAAGTATCCTAGAGATTACAAAGATGTTTTTACAGGTCTTGAATGTCTCCTTGGTGAACATCATCTTAAAATGGTCAGCAACATCAGACCATTGCAGCATCTACCAGAGAGAGTTCCAGCTGCACTGAAGTCCAATCTGAAAGAGAAGATGGAGAAGCCAGAACAGAAGCGAGTAATTAAGAGTGTACCAACTGCTACTGACTGAATTAGAGGCCTAACAGCAGTGAAAGAAACCTGACACGTTGAAAATATGCATCGACCCAAAAGGATCTCATCAAATCTTTAAAGAAATCTCACCAACCCCTTGTCAACCACTGAATTTTTTTTCCACAATTTGTGAATCAAATGTACTTTACCGTCCTCAATGTGAAGGATGCCTACTGGCACGTGAAGCTGACTGAAAGCAGTAAGTTTTAAATATGTTCTATATGCCATTCAGGAAATGGTTAGGATGGTGATTGTCAGTTCCAACTGCTCCAGAAGGATATCAATGCAGACAGCATCACATAGTAAGATTCCCAGAAAGGAAGCAATCATGGATGATCTGCTAATCCATGGATGTGTGGACACAATGGAAGAAGCCATCGCAGGGTATGATCAGATTCTAATGCAACTGCTAGAGATATTGCCAGATGAACTTGAAGCTGAACAAAAAATAAGGGAATCGAATGTGCCTCACATCAAGTCCATAGGACACATACTGTCATATATACCAACAACAAAACAAATTTACTCCAATTCCAACAGTGGGATTCATTGCAGAGATGCAGTTACCAACAGGTGTGAAAGCACAGGAGCAATTTGTTGGATTTGTAAACTATTTAGCAAAGTTTTTACCTAATTTGTCATCAGAGTGCAAGCCTCTATGCATTTCTACAGAAGTACAATGGTACTGGTGTTAGATTCATTTTCGGAGACCCTCACGGACTTGATGCAATAACAAGACACTGACCTGTTTAGAAAAACACAAATCCTTTATTACGAAGCAAGTACAAGCTGTGGAGGATCACTGTACTCAACCCGGCACAGAGTGCAGAGTCTCGTAAGCGATTCTCCCCCAGCAGCGGCCAGTCCCCACTTTTTATACCTTATCGAGTGCATAGTACCTAAAGCAATTTTACATCTCACAATGGTATGTTACACGAAACAATCACTACATCGGACAATGACATGATAACACAAACAATTACTACATTGAAAACGTAAAGAAAGCAGGATACAGTATTGATTCTGATGAAGGGTTTAGGCCCGAAACGTCAAATTTTCCTGCTCCTATGATGCTGCTTGACGTGCTGTGTTCATCCAGCCCCATGCTTGTTATACAGTATTGATTGTCCGCAAAGTGACTGCTAACGGCAGGAGGCGATTTCAAGTTGCCGAAGTGACAGAGTGTAATTTCAAGCTTCCTAAGTGTCTGGCTTGAACAAAGGTCAGTGTCCTGGCCCCTTTAGCAGAAACAGAAGTTACATTCTCTACAGGATTTCAGAAGTCTCACACCTTTACAAACGTTGCCAACTAATCTTATTTGAGACAGCTTCCCCATACCCCTGTGCAGGAAAATAAAGATTTACAAAGTTTATACCTAATTCTATTCAGGCAGGAAGCTTAAGGCAGTGTCTTTTCTACTTATGTATAAGAAGATAAGGATTTACAAAGTTTTACACCTAATTCTAGTTGGGCCAGAAGTTTTAAGGCAGTGCCTGCATACCTCACTGTAAGCAGATAAAGAGCATTAATTTATAGAGAATATAGAAATCAATGGGATGTTATCCCAATAACATCTCACTGGGACATCGGACAAGAAGCGACTTTCACTAGAATCAAGCAATGAGTGAAAGCAGCTCCCGTGCTAAGGTACAGTGATGACTGTAGCAACAGACTGATGAAACCACCATCCAATGTGATGGTGGTAAGACTGGACTTGGAGAACCCTTCCTCAGCAAGGACAGCAGCTATATTTGCATCCAGAACATTAAGAAAATCTGAATGGCTGTACACTCAGATAAAGTAAGAGTGCTTGGCTATTGTCTTTACTTATGAGTATTTTACTGAATACCTGTTTGGGAAAGTGAACAATGGAATGTGACTACAAGCCACATGAACACATCTTCCACAAACCACTGCTATCTACTTCAAAGGATCTGCAAAGAAATAACTTCATTTGCAGAGGTAGCATCTGGATGTGACATACAAGCAAGGGATACAGTAGTGCACTGAAGACACATTGTTGAGAGCAGCTGTCACTAAGAGCTGATACGAAAGCGTCTGAAATCTTTCAGAGAGAATCAGACAGAATAGTCGGACATGCTTTCGAAATCATCGACCCACCAGAAACATTGAATCTGAAAGACAAAAATTTTGCTCAAAATCTTGCCCAGCAAGATGTAACTCTCCCGCTGCAAGAAGAGAAAGGATGATGAAAAGATAGTTTGAAAGTACCAACGACATATATGTTATAATATGGGTGTATAAGGCATATAGAAATGAAGTAATAGCCCAAGAGGGCAACTTATACGAAGGAAGTAAAATTATTGTCCGTAAGAGGATAAGAAAAATAGATGCTGAAGTGCTTCCATGCAGGTCATCAGGGAATTGAGTCTAGTCTGAGGAAGGCAAGAGAAGTGCTTCGCTGGCAAACAGTAGCAAGGAGATGAAGGACCACATCCACATTCCACATAGTGCAATAATTATAGAGTCATAGAGATATACAGCACGGAAATAGACCCTTTGGTCCAACTTGACCATGCCAATCAGATATCCTAAATTAGTCTAGTCCCATTTGCCAGCATTTGGCCTATATCCTACTAAACCATTCCTATTCAAATATCTTCCGGATGCCTTTTAAATGTTGTAATTGTACCAGCCTCCTCACTTCCTCTGGCAGCTCATTCTATACAGGTACCACCCTCTGCGTGAAAAAGTTGCCCCTTAGGTCCCTTTTATATCTTTCCCCTCTCAGCTTAAACCTATGCCCTCTAGTTTTGGATTCTCCCAACCCAGGGAAAAGACCTTATCTGTTTACCATATCCATGCCACTCATGATTTTATAACCTCAGTAAGGTCATCCCTCAGCCCCCAATGCTCCAGGAAAAATAGCCCCAGCAAAAATAGCCCCAGCCTATTCAGCCTCCCCCATAGCTCAAATCCTCCAATCCTGGCAACATCCTCATAAATCTTTTTTGAACCCTTTCTACTTCACAACATTCTTCCTATAGGAGGGAGGCTAGCTAGAATTGCACACAATACTGCAAAAGTGGCTGAACCACTGTCCTGTACAGCTGCAACATGACCTTCCAACTCCTTGTTAAGAACGCCAAGTTAAAGAGACATTTATATCATATAAGATCCCAGACAGGCCATAAATAAACCTTGGAGCAAACTTCTTCACTTTCGCACGAACTAAATATCGTCACTGTTGAATCAGACCGGCTGACGTTAAAGACCACCAATGAGATTATAGAATGTTTGAAAATGCACTTTAACATTACAACACTCCGGACAGTGTGATGAGTGACAAGGGCCCTCAATTCATAAAGGAAGAGGTCAGCCACCTCATTAAGGATTTGAAATATATCATCTCCACACTATCCTTAGTCAACTAAAAAGGCTGAGGGAGCAGTGAAAATTGCCAAAGGGATCATAAAGCAAAACTGAACAAATACAGTTCAGACTTGCATGAGGCAAACATCAAGTGGAGAAACATACCATTTGAAGATATGGAAAGTAATCTAGTCCAAACAATAATTTCACCCCACACCAAAACTATTCTTCCAATTGGGAAAAGTTACCAAAGCCAGAAGTAGTAACTGGCATAAGTGACAAAATGAAGATGAAATGACAGAAAAACAGATTTCACTTTGATAAAACTGTGATGTCATTACCAGAGCTGAGCATTGATGAGCCAGTCAGAGTGCAAATCTTCAACACTCTCAATGGAAGTCAGCACACATTGCAACTTCTTTAATGTATAAAGCCGTTGTCACCTTGATGCACATGATGAACATGAACAACTAGATATATCATTGCAACTGCTGACATCTACATCCAAGTGGAGGAGTTGTGCCTTCTCTGCAGGCATCAGTTCTGTAAGCAGTATTCTCACTAAGTGAAGAGAGTACAGAATAATCATCAGTCTTGGAGGGCTACTCTTTCCTAGCAATAATTGGATCAGTATTTATAGTTACCATTGCAATACCACTTAACAGGAATAGCACATCCCCGAAATGCAATATCATTAGAAGAATGAACAGATAGCATGGAGTAAAAACTGAAAGAACTGCAGATGTTGTAAATCAGGAACAGAAACAGAAGTTGCTAGATAAGCTCAGCAGGTCTGGCAGCATCTGTGAAGAAAAACAAGTGAACATTTTGGGTCTCGTGACCTCCTTATGCTGTCCAAATACTCCCATCATTCTTCGAACACAGAACAAGAATCCACCCAACACGTATACGTACCATTTCTGAGCTACCCTCTAAATCTCATTTAGTGACAGTATCTGAGAAGGGTCCATGAAAGGAAGAGACTATGTTGGCGTTTCCCTTTACTGACTCCTGCCCTGCCTCCTCTTGACAGGTTGCAGTTTCTGAAAGGAGAAATGCAGCAATGGTGGTTGTCATGAAGTGAAGGAGAAAGCAAAAGTTGTGTTTATTTACACCCATAAAACAATGTGCTTGCAGTCAGAACAAAATGAGATGAAGTGAAGTGGATTGTGAAAAGGAACATTAAGTATGAGGATGTTGTCATCTCGGATGGTTTCAGCCATCATTTCAGCTGGTCATAACTTTGGTAAAGGCTACTCCAGTGTTGATGAGCACTGATTCCTGAGTGTGTTAAGGAAGCCTAGCTATGCCTGCTTCCATCATTTATCTCCTGTTACCTCCACTTATATAACATTCAGCCTACAAGAATCATGAAATGGTTAGAGCTCAGAAGGACGCTATCCAACTGATTGAGTTCGCAAGATAAATTTAGTTAGTCTCATTACTCATACCCATTTTCAATATACCTGCATTTTTTTAAATCTTCAGGTCATGATCCAGTTTCCTTTGGCAAGCCAGAATTGAATCTGCAAACACTACTGTCTTAGGCAACTCAGCCAGTTTCTGTGGTAACACATATTTTTCATGCCGTCTTCAGCCTTAAATCTTAAATACAGACTTAAACCTATGTCCTCAGCTTGTTGATCACCAAAGAGAATAGTTTCTCCTTATCAACACTATCTAGACTGTTCATGATTTTGAATACGTCCATCAATCCTTCTGTCAGCCTTCCCTCTCTTAAAGAGTTCAACAGCAGCTTCTGCAATATAGCCACTTCGTTGAAGTCCCACATTTCTTCTTATAAAAATATTCTGCAACTTCTCCAAACCATTCAGGATGCTCCGAAAGTATGGAGTCCAGATTTGTACACAATACTCCTGTTGAGGCTGAACCTGTATTCTATAAAGTGTCATCATAGTTTCTTTTGTACTCCATGCCTGTTGTGATAAAACCTTCAATCCTGTATAAAACCCACAAACCACTTTAACTAATCTCTCAACTTGCCCTTTTTACAATGCACAACCATATCTTTATGTTTTTGGCACTCGTTTAGAACTTGACTCCAGTTTAAATTGCCTTTCCCTGTTCTTATTTTGGAAATGTATTTTCACACGGTTCTTCTCTGTCCATTCTCCTCACTTGTCTATGTCCCCTCGAGTTCTATACTATCCTTCTCAGGAGTCACAATGCTTCTAGGTGAATTTGTGCCCTGGACACACACACTTAAATCTTTAATATATATCAAGAAAAGCTAGTCCTGTCCCTGGCAAAAATCTGGGTGTACCTTCCTCCTGGATGTGAAAAATCAACCATTTGCCACTATTACCTTTCAACCAACGTTATATTCATGATATCTCTCTCCCTTTTAATATGCGGGTTATAACTTTATTGATGAGACTTTCATATAGCTCTTTATCAAATGCCTTTTGGAAATCTGCCTCCAGTTTAGCAAGTATGGTACCATCATGAACTCTGTCTTTTACCTCATCAAAAAACTTAATCATGTTAGTAAATATGACAAGCCTTTAATAAATCCATGTTGGCTTCCTTTAATTCATACACCAAAATTGGTAGCATTGTAGGCAGTGAAGAAGGTTTTCTAAGATTACAAAGGATTCTTGATCAACTGAGTCAATGGGCTGAAAAATGGCAGATGGAATTCAATCTGGATAAATGTGAGGTATTGCATTATGGTACAACAAACAAGAGTGGGGCTTTTACAATTAATGGGAGGGTCTTGGATAGTGTTGTGAAAGAGGGAGCTAGGGGTTCAGGTACATAATTCTTTGAATTTTGCATCACATAAAGACAGGGTGGTTAAAAATACGTTTCGCACACTTGACTTCATTGATCAGTCCTTTCAGTATAAGAGTTGGGAAGTCATGTCGAGGTCGTACAGGACATTGGTGAGACTGCTTCTGGATACTGTGTCCAGTTCTGGTAGCCCCCTTATAGGAAGGTTATTATTAAGTTGGAGAAGTTTCAGAAGTGATTTACAAGGATGTTGCTGGGTATGGAAGGTTTGAGTTCTAAAGAAAGGCTGGATAGACTGGGACTCTTTTCAGTGGAGCACAGGAAGTTGAGAAGCAAGTAAAGTAAAAGTTTATAGAATAATGAGGGGTATAGATAGAGTTAATGGTAGTTGCCTTTTCCATATGATGGGGGATTTCAAGATTAGGGGACACATTTTTAAGGTGAGAGGAGACAGAGTTAAAAAAAGACATGAGGGGCAATTTTTTCCCACAGAAGGTGGTTCATATGTGAAGTGAACTTCCTGAGGAAGTGGGGGATGTGGCTACAATTATAATGTTTAAAAGACATTTGGTAAAGTTGTTGGGATGAATGGGATTTGTTGGGATGAATGGCCTGTTTCTGCACTGTAGGCATTGACACATTATTGCCTGTTCCTCCACAATTTCCACACTTACTTCTCTTAGCATTGTCAAAAGCATCTCATCCAATCCTGATGATTTATTAGTTTTTAAGTACTGTCAGGTGTTCTAATAGCACATAATTTGGGCCAGGAATGTTTGCAGCTCATACACATGCCTTGAGCAAAAATACCCAATGACATGTTTGCTACGCTTTACAATGCATTCTTGGCTGACAGTCCAGATACACAATAATGTCAAAACAGCCAAATCGTAGGTTAAAACACACAGTTTGATTGAAAGTGCTGGCTCTCAGGTTTGTCAACTGTCAATGTTTGTTTAGACAAGGTAAAGAACTTTCAAGTGCTTGTAGTATCTGTTAACGATACTTCATTGTGTCTGGATATTTGACACTTTTGGCTTTGTAGAGAAAGGCATTTTTTTTGGAAAATAAGAAGCTAAAGTGTTTTTCTTACCATATTGTCAGTTTGATTTAATGTGTTGTTTGCAGTTGGGAAGTGAGCATGGAAGTGCCATAGCTGACCATGGAGAATATCAGGTACCATGGGGTCGGTGGGTGTTCAGTCATGAGATGGCATGAATGAGATGCAGTGGGAAATATGAGAGTGTGGGGAATGGGTAAGAAGATATGAGAGATTAGGGTTAGAGTGTGTTACTCTTTTCTCAAAGCACTGATGTGGTACACCTCAACAAAGAGCAGGCCCTGGGCCCACATCCATGTTCCTCAGGATGAAAATTCAATTTTTATGTTTATTTTCCTCTGAGATGTCTGGGCCAATGCAGGCAATTCCTTTCTACTGACTGTCCAACTTTATGAACATTCTGGCCATATATGCAGACCAAACCAGCCACTAAAAGTTTGGATTAGTCTCCATAAGTGTAAATATCCTTTCAATCTCATGATATGCTTCAATTGCCACTGAACAACCTCTCTGTGACACTAACTTTCACAACTGTAGAGATTAATTACTTCAGATTGTAAATTTTTTGAGATTTAAAAATAGAAACATTTAAATACATTTTAAAACAAAACCTTTTCTTATCCTTTTTATGTCCTTCTTATCTGATGATTGTTCTCGTCTCTTTGTTTTGCTTTCTGAACTTCAGTTGAAATTGAATTCAGTATTCTGCTTAAAATTTCCCAGTTCAGACTTTGCAGTGCTCATAAATCAGTAGAAAGAAACATTAATCAAGGAGATACTCAGTTACTTGCCCTTTTCATACAAGTTCTGGGTGCCTCCACTTTATGGCTGTCCAGCTGAAAGCAGCTTGCTGTGCAGAAGTCTATTAGATTTCCATGGACGACAACACATTCCAAAAATGTTAGTGCTGTTAGGGGATCAAAAGATGATGTAGGATACAAGCCTGTGATAACTGAGCATGGAAGTATAATAGGCTTGCAGGCTGGGTTGCAATTTTCTCTAGCCTACAGGACGTCACAGGAAAGGGATCTGCAATATTTATAGAAAGCTTACTGAAACCATTTGTGTATTGTGCAACATCAGAAGGCAAAGTGAGCCATATCTTGAGATGTATAACCGAATGGAAAGAACAACCTCCCAGGAGCAGGTAATAAATATGTTTTCAGAAACGCTGATATAATCAGACCTGGAGAAAATTTCACCATTACACAGTATATGCAGCTTCAGACACACTGCAGAAATGTGCAACCAAGGTGATGTCAAATTAAGGCATCAGACGTAAAAGCCATATCGAAAATAGTCATGGTTTACAAAAGCAGGAAAGGTGTCCACATGTTTGGAGCAATTAACATGCAGAGGCAAATTACATTTTAACAATTGACATATGAAAGGTGTGTGAAGTGGCCTGGAAGGTAGGTATTGTGTAAGAATCTTAGATACATGCGGAAGTGAACAATCGAGTGCTATTAGTTTTTGGGTCTGTCATATTCATACTGCCTTAAGGGTCAGAGCCAATAATGTGTCATATATTACAAGGTTCACCCAAGTAACGAAGAGATCTGTCTATGCTACCTTTGGAATAATTATCTGCGTTGATTCCTAGTAAAAATCATTTGTCCTTTTAGTAATTTTTAGTTCTATCCTGCCCAAATATAACTTCCTGCTTGCACTAATGCGCTATATTATTTATTGTATCTATTTGGAGAGATTTCATAGGTTTGTTTTATGCTTTTGAAGAGGATCAAGAGAATTAGCTGCGTGGATAAAAGAAAAGAAGAAGAAGGAGGAATATAGAAACATGCTGGTGTGATCAATACTGTTTGTTACATGTTAAACCGTGTCAAATAGACTGGTTGGACTAAATAAAAATCAAAAGAACTGCAGATGCTTTAAATCAGGAACAAAAACAAAGTTGCTGGAAAAGCTCAGCAGGTCTGGCAGCATCTGTGGAGGAGAAAACAGAGTTAACGCTTCGGGTCCGGTGACCCTTCCTCAGAACTT
>JAHRHZ010000125.1:7060911-7090321 GCA_024137785.1 Ginglymostoma cirratum | reverse complement strand
TCTGAGGAAGGGTCACCGGACCCGAAGCGTTAACTCTGTTTTCTCCTCCACAGATGCTGCCAGACCTGCTGAGCTTTTCCAGCAACTTTGTTTTTGTTCTTGTTGGTGCTGAGACTGGTTGGACTGAATGACTGTTTCCATTTATATCCTTATGAATTTCTGATAGTTGTTTGTTGATTGCTAATTTTTCATCCCACATCTTTTTGAAATTATTAATCAACTGTGTGTATTACTTCTTCCCGGAGACCATTTGTTAGTTATTTAGTTGTGAAATGCCACTGATTGATGATTTAAAAAATATCATGCACTCAAACGCAAATGAGACTTAAAAATCTGCACAAGGTATACAAGGTGCTGTTTCTTTCTGATGTTTGAAGTACAATGCACAAAATATGTTGTCTGGCCAAGAATTTTATATAAAATAGGTGTAAGTACATCAGGCTAGAGTTTGGAAGTACCATCCCAGGTCAATATCTAACAGCCCTGGATGATTGATGATGATCTGTTTAAATAGATAAAAAAAAATTGTGTTGGTTTGGAGCTCAGACTGCGATTTAAACTTAAGCTGAAGGTGGTAAAGCATAACTAGTTATGAGATAATTAGATTTAAAAATGTGAGTGTGATGTGAAATACCTTCAAAAACAATATAAACACAGCACAGGAACAGGCGTTTGGCCCACAAAACCCGTGCTGATTCCCATTCCTTATTTAGACCCATTACTTATTGCCCATATGTGGTTTCTATCCTGGTGTTCATGTCATTTTCATGAGTCCATGAAGCTACACGTTTAAATGTTGTGAATGTGCCTGCTTCCATCACCTCCACTGGCAGTGCATTCCAGGCACCCACCACCCTCTGTGTGAAAAATATTCAGTGCACTCCTCCCCTAAACATTCCCCCTGTGCCACCTTGTAGTTGACCTTTCCACCCTGGGGAAAAAAGCCTCTGACTATCCACCCTATCTATGCATCTCATAATCTATCAGGTCACCCCTCAACCTTGGTATTTCTCGTGAAAACGATCTGAGTTTAACCAACCTCTCCTCATAAATAGAACCCTCTGGACCATGCAACGTCCTGGTAGATCTTCTCTTCATCCTCTCCAAAGCAGCCACATTGTTCTGGCAGTGTGGCGACCAGAACTGCATGCAATATTCCAAATGCAGCCTAACTAAAGTTTTGTGCAGCTGTAACGTAACTCGCCAACTTTTATATTTGATGCCCCAGCCAATGCAGGCAAATGTGTTGCATGCCTCCTTGACCACCTTATTGACTTGTGTTGCTGCTTTCAGGGATCTGTGCACCTGTACACCCAGATCCCACCGTATGTCAATGCTCCTCAGGGTTTTGCCATTTATTGTACAATTCTCACCCAGATTTGAATTTTCACAATGCACCACCTCACATTTATCCAGATTAAACACCATCTGCCATTTCTGTGCCCAAATCTGCAATCTATCTATAATCACACTGTATCCTTTGACAATCCTTCTCGTCATCTGCAACTTTGCCAATTTTGGTGTCGTAATGTTGGATTCAAGGAGATAAGGACATAGGTGGTCATAATCCATCAATACGAAAATGGATGGAGATGAATAGCTTAAGTTTGGCAGGAACAGAGAGGCTGGTGTCAGTTCTAATGTGGCCACTTTGTGTTTTATCTGATTAGTCAATGCTAACTACGTGATACCCAGTGAACATGCAATAAATGAGAAAGGTTGCGTGCAAGGGATAGATAGATATCTTAATAATCCTTCGTAACTTAGACTTTCCTGTTTTCTTTAAAGTAGAAAGAACATATTTTCCAAACTCTTATGTGTAATGTATATTTTTAGGAGTTCTTGGCAGCTGAATGCCTGCTGCAATTACACAGCTTGCAAGCAACGCAAGCTTGACAAATGCCAAGTTAATTTTAAAAATAACAATTCTCAATACTGGATGTGATAACAGTCTCAATATCCATGCTGTCATTCAAATTTTACAAACACTAAATCATTTGCAGCACAGAGTCTTGTCTGTGGTTTTACATTTACAGCATGCAGCATGTGATTAACAGAGTTAGCAATGACCTGTACTTATTATGGAATTTTTCTATATAGAATAACCTTTGCAATAGGGATTCTCTACATTTAAACTTGTTGTTTGTTTTGGTCATTGTGATATCTTAACTGAATAGAAATCCATTATTCTGCTTAAGGGTGGCACAATGGTTAGCACTGCTGCCTCACAGCGCCAGGGACCTGGGTTCGATTCCAGCCTGGGTGACTGTCTGTCTGTGTGTTTGCACATTCTCCCCGTGTCTGCATGGGTTTCCTCCGGGTGCTCCCACAGCCCAAAGATCTGCAGATTAGGTGGATTGGCCATGCTAAATTGCCCATAGTGTCCAGGGATGTGTAGGCTAGGTGGATTAGCCATAGGAAATGCAGGGTTACAGGGATTGGGGGGGAAGAGTTCTGGGTGAGATGCTCTTTGGAGGGTCAGTGTGGACTCGATAGGCGAAATGGTCTGCTTCCACACTGTAGGGATTCTATGTCCCCAAATCAAATAGCTAAATAAGCATTACAGGACAATTTGTTAAGCTTTGGTCCATAGGGTTATTTTCATTTATGAAAAATAAGACTTTCACCCCACTAACCAGTTTTTTGTCATTTATTTAAATCATGGATGACCTGTATCTTAACTTCATTTACTCAGCCTTGTACCTCTATCTAACAAAAACCTATCTGGCTCAGTTTTCAACTTTGCAGTTCATCCAGCCTTATCCAACAACTGAGGGAGAGAGTTCTGCATTTCCTCATAAATGATGGTCCACCACTGGACATTAATAAGATGCTGGACCACAATGGGCATTTGGGAGGCAGTGACAGTGATGTGGAGAGGAAGTAAGATGGGATATGGCTAAGAACAGGTAAGTCATGTGACCTGTTGATTAAACCGTGACTAAGGAGAAAATGATGGTGTTGTGTGTGCGAAGAGGTGTCAGTATGCCAGCTGTGTGCCATGAGTAGTGTGGGGGGTTATGGCTGCTATGCCACTACATTTACAGTGAAGGACAGCTCCAGTGCTTGTCCAGGTGTTTGACTGGCACTGCGAGATGGTGCTGGTATCAGGGAAGGCAGTCGACTCCAGGATATCCCAGCAGTGGCAAGTTCTGTTAGCTATGGCAAGCAGATGACAGGGGCAACATTGGTCATTAATGAGATGAGTTTGAGATAATGGCACAAGAAAACCTACTAGGCTTTCCATTGAGAAACTCTCTGAGAAACATGACAAAATTGACACTGGGCCAAAAAAGGTGAGACTTATCCTTCTGTTCCTAATAAGAGGTTCTAGTAAACTTCTTCACAACTGATTTCAGACTTGAAACATCTAAAAAAATTCTCCATTTGTCTCTCGTACCCTTCTTAGATAAGGAAATGACATTGACAGCTTTCCAACCCAAAGAGTCAATTCCTATACTGAAAGAGAGCTGTTAATAAAGCAAACAGTTTTCTAGACTGTACCAACTGGGCCATAGAGAACAAGAGCAGGGAGGGTTATGATGGAATTATGTAAGAACTGGTTATACATCCATTTGACCATTCTGTACATCTGGACGCCACACTATAGAAAAGATATAAATGCATTGGGGAAGAGTTTTAAGAGATTGTTCGAGGTAGGACTGTTTTCTTTGGACAGAGAAGACGAAGAGGAGGTTTTATAGATGGTTTCAAATCATGAAGGATCTGGACAGAGTGGGTGGGGAGTAACTCTTCCCACTTGCATATGGATTGAGAACCAGGGGACACAGTTTAAAGTAGGGAATGTAGGTCAGCCTACACACGAGTCATAAGTGAACGAGACTTGGTCTGGCTTAGAATATGAGCAGCAGAATTTAGGATTAAATCAGGTTTATGGCTATTGAAGGATGGATGGCTGACCAGAACAGCATTGGACCAGCCTGGTTTTTGCAAAAGAAGTGAATGTGAGCTAAGGGAAAAAACAACTTCACACAGCAAATAGGGCCTAGCATGCATTGCTTGGAAATGTGACGGAGGCGGGTTCAATTGCTTCTATTTAAATAATGTACAAGGTTTGCAGAGAAATGGCAGAGATTAAAACTACATCAAAATGCTCAGAGAGCCAATGCAGACTCAGTGGGCCAATGGCCTCCTGCTGCACCATAATAATTCTGTGATTCTTGGAAGGCTGGAATGGAACCAGAAATTTTGCTTAAAGATCTACAATTCCTGAATTCTCTGCTACAGCCAAATGATTAGCAATCAGCCATTGAAGCCGACAGAGGGAAGGAACAGAGCTGGAGGTAAAGTTGATTTGGGGTAAGTTTACTGTTTTGGATTGAAGGTAGACCTTTTCAAGTTTAACCATTGCGCTATAATAAAGTTACATTTCTTCATTTGTTCTGATATGTACACAAAATGCTTTATTTCCCTTCAGTGAAGTTTGTGTTTGTTTTAGTGTTATGTTAGGACATATTATCATTTTAATTGTTTATAGTCATTTTATTGGTATAGCCATCAAAATTGTTGTTTTGGCATTTCACGGATATTGTCACTTATTCCTGGGGGCGTGCAGCCTGGTATATGGAGCATGGGAAATCGTGGGAGGGTGCATAGGGGAGAGAGGTGCATGGGTGGGGCATGAGGAATTTGTGGTGGAGGTGAGGATGTGTGAAGGATGAAGGGTGAGGGTTGGAGGTCCTGTCTGCTTGCTATTGTTGCTGGGGCAAAAAAGAGTCTCTGATCAGCAAGCTGGACCTTTTACATGTCTCTGCAACTGGCAGCCTCTTTCTGCCAATGAACATTTGCCCAGGTCAGCTGGCATAATTGCAGTCCACATCTACCCACCACACAAAAAGTCCCATCCTTGCAGGCAATTTTTCCTGCACAGTGCAGAACCAGTAATTTTGCCCATTCCTGTTCTCTACCTCCCAGATGAAAATCCAGGCCCTGTCTCTCACATTCAGCTTGCTGTACTCAGTAGAAACCACATGATGGCGCACTGTTCTAAGAATTGCAGGATCATTATGATGATAAGCGCAAAAATGGATAGCAACATTTTTCATCCCTGCAGCAAATGAAGAACAGTGAGAAGCAAGGCTCCAATTAGAATATTCTCTCCATTGAAGTAGCATATAAGGTCGTGTTTACTGGACAAACTTGAAGCAGCACTGAGCTGATTCAACAAGAACTAACAAGCATTTATCATTGAGATAGAGATAGTAGGAACTGCCGATGCTGGAGAATCTGAGATAACAAGGTGTAGAGCTGGATGAACACAGCAGGCCAAGCAGCATCAGAGGAACAGGAAAGTTGACGTTTCGGGTCAAGACCCTTCTTCAGAAATGGGGGAGGGGAAGGGGATTCTGAAATAAATAGGGACCGAGGGGGAGGCGGATAGAAGATGGATAAAGGAGAAGATAGGTGGAGAGAAGACAGACAGGTCGAAGAGGCGGGGTGGGAGCCAGGAAAGGTGAATGTAGGTGGGGAGTTAGGGAGGGGATAGGTTGGTCCAGGGAGGACGGACAGGCCAAGGAGGCGGGCTTGAGGTGGGAGGAATAGTTAGGGAGGTGGGGACGAGCTGGGCTGGTTTTGGGATGTGGTCGGGGGAGGGGAGATTTTGAAGCTTGTGAAGTCCACATTGATACCCTTGGGCTGCAGGGTTTCCAAGCAAAATATGAGATTCTGTTCCTGCAGCTTTCAGGTGGCATCATTGTGGCAATGCAGGACGCCCAGGATGGACACGTTGTCCAAGGAGTGGGAGGGGGTGTTGAAATGGTTCGCCACTGGGAGGTGCAGTTGTTTGTTGCAAAAATGAGCGTAGGTGTTCCTCAAAGCGGTCCCCAAGCCTCCGCTTGGTTTCCCCAAAGTAGAGGAGGCCACAATGGGAACAGTGGATGCAGTATACCACATTAGCAGATGTGCAGGTGAACATCTGCTTGATGTGGAAGGTCTTCTTGGGGCCTGGGATGGGGGTGAGGGAGGTGGTGTGGGGGCAGGGGTAGCACTTGCTCCGGTTGCAGGGAAAAGTGCTGGGTGTGGTGGGGCTGGAGGGGAGTGTGGAGCGGACAAGGGAGTCACGGAGAGAGTGGTCCCTCTGGAAAGCAGATAAGGGTGGTGAGGGAAAAATGTCTTTGTCTTTGGTAGTGGGGTCGGATTGCAGATGGCGCAAGTGTCGGAGGATGATGCGTTGGATTTGGAGGTTGGTGGGGTGGTACGTGAGGACGAGGGGGATTCTGTTTTGGTTGTTATTGTGGGTAGGGGGTGTGAGGGATGAGTTGCAGGAAATGTGAGAGACATGGTCGAGGGCATTTTCGACTGCTGTGGAAGGGAAGTTGCAGTCCTTGAAAAACGAGGACATCTGGGATGTCCGGGTGTGGAATGCCTCATCTCGGGAGCAGATGTGGCGGAGGCGAAGGAATTGGGAAGAGGGTATAGCCTTTTTGCAGGAAGATGGGTGAGAGGAGGTAGGCTTGAAATGGATATCGGTTTCCAGGTGGATGCCAGAGATGGAGACAGAAAGGTCCAGGAAGGAGAGAGAGATATTAGAGATGGTCCAGGTGAACTTACGGTTGGGGTAGAAGGTGTTAGTGAAGTGGATGAACTGTCCGAGCTCCTCGTGGGAGCACAGAGCGGTGCCAATACAGCCATCGATGTAACGAAGGAAGAGGTGGCGGATAGGGCCAGTGTAGCTTTGGAAGAGGGATTGTTCCACATATCCTACAAAGAGGCAGGCATAGCTTGGGCCCATGCGGGTACCCATGGCCACCCCCTTGTCTGTAGGAAGTGGGAGGAATTGAAAGAGAATTTGTTGAGGGTGAGGACGAGTTCGGCTAAGCAGATGAGGGTGTCACTGGAGGGGGACTGGTCGGGCCTGTGTGACAGGAAGTAGCGGAGGGCCTTTAGGCCATCTGCATGGGGAATGCAGGTGTAAAGGGACTGGATGTCCATGGTTCAGATGAGGTGTTGGGGACCAGGGAATTGAAAGGTTTGGAGAAGGTGGAGGGCGTGGGTGGTGTCAAGGACGTAGGTAGGGAGTTCCTGGACCAAGGGGGAGAAAATGGAGTCGAGTTAGGTGGAGATAAGTTCGGTGCGGCAGGAGCAGGCGGAGACAATGGGTCGACCAGGGCAGTCAGGTTTGTGGATTTTGGGAAGGAGTTGGAAACGGGTGGTGTAGGGTTGGGGAATTATCAAGTTAGAGGTTGTGGGTGGGAGGTCACCTGAAGTGATGAGGTTGTGGATGGTTTGGGAGATGATTGTTTGGTGGTCAGGGGTGGGGTCATGATCAAGGAGGCGGTAGGAGGAGGTGTCAGAGAGCTGGTGTCTGGCCTCGGCGATGTAGAGGTCAGTGCACCATACTAGAACTGCGCCTCCCTTGTCCGTGGGTTTTTTGTGGGATTGGAGCGGAGGGAGTGGAGGGGAGAGGTTGGAGTGGAGAGGTTGGGCCCAAGCTATGCCTGCCTCTTTGTAGGATATGTGGAACAATCCCTCTTCCAAAGCTTCCAAAGCTTCACTGGGCCTATTCCCCACCTCTTCCTTTGTTACATCGATGACTGTTTCAGCACCGCCTCGTGCTCCCACGAGGAGCTCGGACAATTCATCCACTTCACTAGCACCTTCCACCCCAACCTTAAGTTCACCTGGACCATCTCTAATACCTCTCTCTCCTTCCTGGACCTCTCTGTCTCCATCTCTGGCATCCACCTGGAAACCGATATCCATTTCAAGCCCACCGACTCCCACAGCTACCTAGAATACACCTCCTCTCACCCACCATCCTGCAAGATGGCCATCCCCTATTCCCAATTCCTTCGACTCCGCCGCATCTGCTCCCGAGATGAGGCATTCCACTTCCGGACATCCCAGATGTCCTCGTTTTTCAAGGACTGCAACTTCCCCTCCACAGCAGTCGAAAATGCCCTCGACGGTGTCTCCTGCATTTCCCGCAACTCATCTCTCACACCCCCTACCCGCAATAACAACCAAAACAGAATCCCCCTCGTCCTCACGTACCACCCCACCAACCTCCAAATCCAACGCATCATCCTCCGACACTTGCGCCATCTGCAATCCGACCCCACTACCAAAGACATTTTTCCCTCACCACCCTTATCTGCTTTTTGTAGGGTCCACTCTCTCCGTGACTCCCTTGTCCGCTCCACACTCCCCTCCAGCCCCACCACACCCGGCACTTTTCCCTGCAACCGGAGCAAGTGCTACCCCTGCCCCCACACCACCTCCCTCACCCCCATCCCAGGCCTCAAGCAGATGTTCACCTGCACATCTGCTAATGTGGTATACTGCATCCGCTGTTCCCATTGTGGCCTCCTCTACTTTGGGGAAACCAAGCGGAGGCTTGGGGACTGCATTGAGGAACACCTACGCTCAGTTTGCAACAAACAACTGCACCTCCCAGTGGCGAACCATTTCAACACCCCCTCCCACTCCTTGGACGACATGTCCATCCTGGGCGTCCTGCATTGCCACAATGATGCCACCGGAAAGCTGCAGGAATAGCATCTCATATTTTGCTTGGAAACCCTGCAGCCCAAGGGTATCAATGTGGACTTCACAAGCTTCAAAATCTCCCCTCCCCCGACCACATCCCAAAATCAGCCCAGCTCGTCCCCGCCTCCCTAACTATTCCTCCCCCCTCAAGCCCCACCCCCATCTCCTACCCACTAACCTCATCCCGCCTCCTTGGCCTATCCGTCCTCCCTGGACCGACCTATCCCCTCCCTAACTCCCCACCTACATTCACCTTTCCTGGCTCCCACCCCGCCTCTTCGACCTGTCTGTCTTCTCTCCACCTATCTTCTCCTTTATCCATCTTCTATCTGCCTCCCCCTCTCTCCTTATTTATTTCAGAATCCCCTTCCCCTCCCCCATTTCTGAAGAAGGGTCTCTCAGCGTCAACTTTCCTGCTCCTCTGATGCTGCTTGGCCTGCTGTGTTCATCCAGCTCTACACCTTGTTATCTAAGCATTTCTCATAGCATTTTTACCATTGGAAAACATCCCCATTCCACTTTCGCTGTAGTTCAATAAGCCAGAACTGACAGCAAGCCAAAAGTGAAGGTATCAGGACAGATGACAAAAGCTTACTCAGAGTTAGATTTTAAGGAGTATCTTAAAGTTTGGTGGAGCAACTTAAGGAGGGAACTTCAAAGTTGAGGCCTACACAGCTGAAGGCACGTTCATCAAATGTGTGGTAAACAGAGTAAAGCAAACTGTTGAAGAGTGCAGAAATCCTGGAGGATTCTATAAGGTTTAAGACAAGACCCTGGAGTGAGCTCACTGCAAGGATGAGACTTTTCAAAATGTAGGGAGTGTGGGTTAGCCTGCACAGCAGCCATAAGTGAACAAGACTTGGCCCGGGTTAGAATATGAGCAGCAAAATTTAGGATGAAATGAAGTTTACGGCAGTTGGAGTGCGGATGGTTGACCAGAACAGCATTGGACCAGCCTGGTTGGAAATATCAAAACAGTGGACAAGAGCTTTAACAACAGTTGGGTAGTTGTGCAGGGTAGACAGAGATTGCTGGAAATAATCAACAAATCAGGCTGCTCCTATCTTTGTGATGGGGTTGATTTGGGTTGAAATATATGCATAGTGTCAAATAAAATGCCAAAGATGTGAACTGATTGTCTTAACCTGAGGCAGTGATCAGGGAGGTGACAGAGTTGGTGGCAAGGGAATGGGATTTGTGATGGAGATCAACCATAAGGGCATCAGTTTCCCCAGTGTTTAATTGGAGGTATTCCAGCTAGTACAGCAGCAGAGGTAAAGCTACAAATCTGACTGGACAGAGACAGCAGAGTGGTCAAGAGAGGGGAGGCAGAACTGAGTATTATTGGGTTACATGTGACACTTACATGTCTCCAGATATTGCCAAAGTGCAATGTGGTAATATGAGAAATTAGGTGGGGGTGAAGGAAACGTCCTGGGCTGGATATCCAAGTTTGTCTATGGTTGGTTAGGTAAGACTGGAATCAGCCTAAGGCAGTTCCTGCAGCTGAACAACGAAGAGAGGTGTTTAAGGAAGATGATGTAGTTAACCATATTGAAAGTTGTAGGGAGGTTGAGAGGACAATAAGGAATATTGCATCATGGTCACAGTCATGGGATGTTGTTTTTGTCACAAAAAGATGTCATGCCTATCAGTACCATTACTACTGCCAGGTGGCTGTGTTTATAAGCAATTTGGTCTCCAATATCTAAACAAGACTGAGGTTTGCAAATATGCCATGCTTACAACAGACAAAATGTAGCTTTATGAATTTCAGAATTAAGGTAGGTGATTAGACAAATTTTGTCCCAATTTTGCTGGTTTACCTTAAGTTGAGATTTTCTACACTGCAGGGTTCACTGCATTTTTTTGTTTGCAGGTCAGTCTGACATGAATGTGAGGGTTTGTTTTTGAAATAATGTAAGGAAGGTGTTGAAGATTTCCTTTTATCATATATGCAACTCACGTCCTATTCTGCACTCTATCAAAAATTTGGTAATATTAACCTGAACTAGTGCCAATTAATTATAAGCGAAAATAAGTACTTGCTGGTGGCATTGAGTCTCCTAATAAAAGTGGTACTGAAGGTACTTCCTTTTTTGGAAGACAGCAGCAACTGAGTCAGTTTTAAAAAAAAGGGCAATGATTAAAAAAAATGAGAACAACAACCTAAATTTACAACATTTCCATTCATGTCCTCCTCCCACTCATTTAGTGCAGTCAGATTTCAGTAAGATACAGAGCTCTGTTTTAAAAACATCTGTACTGCAACGAATTTCAGCAGCAGGTTATCAGTCCATTGCTTAGCCATTAAATCATCCACAAGATTACATTGAAGTACTGTTAAATTTTAATAATTCTGAATCCTTGCCTAATCCCTTTGAACCCCAGTACCATTTCTTTTGTTCCGTAATTTATTATTCTTTCACCTACCTGTTGTTTGTTTCTGTAAGCATCCAGCAGGGAAGTCTGGGAGAAGAGATCCTCCGTCTGTGAGGTAATTTTTAAAAAATGTTTGGCAGCCTACAGCCTTTGCCATTTTCCATCAGTTGAAACCAACTACCCATTATTTCACGTGGAACGTTATTTTCATGGAACCCCATCGCTCCCATGCCTTCGAACACAATCTCTTCCTGCAGCTGAGATAAAAGGTACTGCAGATGCTGGAGAATCCGAGATAACAAGCATGGGGCTGGATGAACACAGCAGGTCAAGCAGCATCATAGGAGCAGGAGAACTTGACGTTTCGGGCCTAAACCCTTCATCAGAAATGGGGGAGGGGAAGAGGGTTCTGAAATAAATAGGGAGAGAGGGGGAGGCGGATAGAGGAGAGGATAGGTGGAGAGGAGGCAGACAAGTCGAAGAGGCGGGGATGGAGCCAGTAAAGGTGAGTGTAGGTAGGGGGTGGGGAGGAGATAGGTCAGTCCAGGGAGGACGGACAGGTCAAGGGGGCGGGATGATGTTAGTAGATAGGAGATGGGGGTGTGGCTTGAGCTGAGAGGAAAAACTCTCTGCCTCCTCTCCACCTATCCTCTCCACCTATCCTCTCCACCTATCCGCCTCCCCCTCTCTCCCTATTTATTTCAGAACCCTCTTCCCCTCCCCCATTTCTGATGAAGGGTTTAGGCCCGAAACGTCAAGTTTTCCTGCTCCTATGATGCTGCTTGACCTGCTGTGTTCATCCAGCCCCATGCTTGTTATCTCTTCCTGCAGCCCTATGGTTTAGTGATGCTTTCCTGCAGGTTCTTGTCCAGGCTGTTTGAGGTGCTGTCTCTCAGGGATGGGTTTCGGAGACCCTCCCATGAGCAAGGTTAACCTGGACAGAGAGTGCAGCGAACAGTCACAGGATCCAGCCAAGATCCAGCGGCCAGTCCTGCTAACAGATGAATGACTTCCTCTGATCAGCTGGGGTAAAAGCGGCAACATGCAGTTTCGTGAAAGTATCAAACGAGAGGATTTTGCACATTGGGAAAGAAAGAGGCTAGGCTTGGAAACGTATGGTCATTCTTGGTACAACAGGACCCGAGAGGCTAGTCTATGTGATAGTTGTGTATCATAAGGCAATGGGTTACCACTTGGAATTTGGACAAGTTTTAGGCATGGCTTTGGTTAGGAGCCAGGGAGTTAGTTGTCTTCATTAATCTCCAATTTCTAATGCAACATAAGAAGACCTTCATTGTCAGGGAGAGGGTCAAGATAAGGGTAACAGCAGGGGCAGGAAGCCTCGGAGACAGCGAGAGAACAGGAAGTCCTCCTCTTTATAGGCAGTGAGACTTTATTAGAGAGCTAGCAGAGTGAAAAGTTCGTGTTAAGATGTCAGCATGAAACTGTGGTTCCTGAGAGATTGAACTGCTCCTTACAGCCAATCTGGTTGCTCACCACTGCGTGATGTTACCATAACCAAAGTGGGCGGTGGAAATCAATGACCCCACCTCAGGTGAAGATTGAGAACATCAGAACATGCACGTTATCTCTCTGCCCCTCATCCTGCAGCACAGGTACATTCACATAGCTTTGGTGGGGGAGGTGGCTTGTCTGTTACATTGACAGCAAACAGTTCACAGTAATGTCCCAATGGCTGTGTCAACTGATATCCCTGACATTGAGGGGTGCGGGTTATGTGGAACCCAGGCTAATGATGGGCCTCTGGTTAGGCCATAATAAGCCCACTGCAGATATAGAGGAATTTATGACAGAAGTAGCTGCTCCCACCTGGTCCAGCAAATGAATACAATTCTCTCCATCGAGCTGTTGGTGACTGCCCTGGAGCGCCAAGTGTCTAACATATGGCATGAAGATTTGCATTCCGTTACTCTGGTCATAGGGTCAGTCCATCAGTCCAAGCATGAGGGGGTATCAGGCATCTGGACCTCCCTTGAGATGCAGGCTGGCAGAAGTGGATGCACAATCAGAGGAAGGTTTGCAGAGAGGAAATGTTGAGCCTACAGGTGTATTACCCTGTTATCAGTGAGAGAAAACAAAAATGAGACTGGCTCAGACAGTCCTAGATTTCTCTCCAAGATGCCAGAGTCATGGAAAGATAAGCCATGATATCCCAATCATTGTCTTCCTCATATTCCTCCCTGTGATCATTATCTGAGGTGGTTAGCAGCTGCTCAATGTCCTTGAAGGGTAATTTGTTCCTCCCTTTTAAATGCCACAATATTCCATGCACAGCAAGCTACAACAATCCCGGAAATCCTCTATGTTGTATATCACAGTACTCTGCTGGACAGCTCAAGATAGTGGAAGTGCATTTCGTAGTCTGATTCATGAACCCAAGGCAACTAGGATTTTGGCCCATCTAATGCTGTTCCCTTGGTCTTAAGGGCCCCATTAAATTCTACCCACTATTGCAGTTGATGCTGAATCAGTGTTGCATACAGAGTCACATATTTTCTTTGCTTTTGTATTATATGCCTCTACTTATAAACCCCCAAGTTCCATTGTGCCTTTTTAATCAGTCTCAAATTGTCCTGCCTCTGTCAATAAACTGTGCAGCTAAGCTCCTTCTGTCCCTGCACCCACTTTAAAATTATATCCTTTATCGTACATTAACCCCTTCAGTCTCACTAAAATGTGTCATTTGTACTTCTCTGCATTAAATCTTATTTGCCATGTGTTCATCCATTCCATCAACCTATTCCTATCCTATGGAAGTCTATCATTAAGCACCTCACACTGCACAATGTCTTCAATTTTCATTTCTAGGGAAAGCTTTGATAGCAGTGTTTGGTCATGCTTAGTGATGTGTCTAAATAAAACATTTAGGTGATTTCAGCTTCACAGGTAGGTATTTAAAAATCATTTATGGAACACCTACTATTCCTTCTTGTGTGCACCAATATACATTTATCTGCATTAAATTGCACATCCTGTGTAAGAGTGTCAAAACACCTCCTTATCTTCCTCACCCTGTTACACGGTTGACCAAACAATGCCTTTTTGTTACTTCACAGTCGCTTTCCATTGGATGGGACTGCTTTTACCTGGCTGCTCATTTTGCTCCCACGTGCTTATCTCCGGCATTCTCAAGGTACGGATTTATCCATGGCCCTTACAGTTCTCAATTAAATGGTGCCTCTCAGTTGCATCCTCAAATGTAAACCTTAGTTTCCATATTTGTATTAATGACACCTAGTTCTACCTTGTATTTTTTTTCTGCTTTAGTCGTATCAGCCTCACAAACTAATACCTGTATTCTACCGATGTTCATACGGGCAGTGTTAGCCAAAAGGGCATAGACTTTAACTCCATCTCTCTTCCACTCTTGCTAAACTATCAGACTGCTTATCTGACACCAGCATTGGGAAAGCAAAAATTTCCTTCAATTAGTATTAGAAAAGTTGAACGCATTGTTTTGAAAAACGGTGACAAACTCCAATCTCTAGCTACTGACTTCATCTCATTAGCTGCCAACTGTCTGAGATTAAATCAAACTGTTTGCAATTTTCATAATTCATCCTTGATAAGTCTTTCCATTGCCTCAGCACTTGTTATCTCTGTATTCCTCACAACCCTCTGACATATTTGCGCTTGTCTAATTCTGGGCTATTAAGAATCCCTAATTATAATCATTCCACCATTAGTTTCCTGTCTTTGTTTCCTTGACTCTCTGGAACATCTTCCCTATGCCTCTTTCAACCTTTAAAGATAATCCATAGAATACATCCTTTTGACCAAGTTTTAGGTCATCTGAACTAACATTTTGAAATGTACCCTGGTGGCGTTATTTTTTATTAACAATGCTCCAATGAAATGCCCTGGTCACTTTGCTATTTTTGATGCTACATAAACGTAATTTGTTGCAAGCAACTCAGCATTCCTGGAATCCCTGTACCCACTCATCCCATTGCTTTTATATTGGACCCATATGTGATGTGTATTTATTTATGAAATTCTAGATAACTAATGAAGGATAGTCAAGAGCATATTGGGCTGAATTTTATCACAGTTTGGCAGTGGCATTTTTTTCTCAAGTTTCTCTCTGCTAGCCCCAGTAAGCTTTCACGTCCTATTGAATTCACTTCATTAACTACCTACCCATTCCTCCGATGCCCCTCTTATCTGATTAGACTATTTATCAGAGCCACAATTAATCATCACTGCTAAAATAGGCCACCTTTGAATCCTGACAATGCACACTGTCAAGTGTTAATGGGCTAGTGTTGTCCTTCAGTTACAATGGTTTGTAGCTGCTATGCCACTCTAATGCTAGTCACAGCACAGAGGTGGCACAACTGATACTTCCTTACAGATACAATTACACACTGCCACATATATGGCTGTTCTGAACGCCGGGCACACAACAGTTTACTGGGATGCAATGGCTACCCCCCCTGTAACCTGTCTTAAAGACAGATGGACCCTCAATACAACATGGCCACGAGTTCTGAAGTATGTAAGAGTCATTGCAGTTCCTGGATACTGGGCACAAACCTCTAAGAATTGGTACTAGTGACCATAAGATGAAGGAGCAGAAATAGGCCATTCAGCCCATTGAGTCTGCTCCACCACTCAATGAGATAATGGCTGATCTGATAATCCCATATCCCTTCTATTCCCGACCCTCCTCGTGCCCTCCGTATTCTAGGCTGCCTTTGACAAACACCAGTGTTGTGTCCCCCCATTGCCCTAACAGCCCAAGAATGCTTCCAATAGAGATGTTGGAATTGAGGATGACAATAAGCAAAACCCCTGTTCATATGCCTCTTGTCACTTGGTAGTTCGAATCTTGACCAAATCTTTGGAAATCTGTTGGAAAATGTGACTTGTTGCTCCTGCCATTGAAAATGGTGTTGCTGGACTTCTTGTCATTCCCCAGATCTCTCTCCATAGACCACAATATTAAGGGGCTGATAAGAATCCACCAATTCAAACTGATTCTCGGACAATGGCTATTCCACATTAATCTACACCCTTATAAGTGATACTTTTGTTCCAGATTGGGGTGCTCTGTATTTAGTAGACTTACTTATCTTAAAATTTTTAGCAATGCCATGTTAAGTTAGGAAAGCTATACATTGATAGGGGTCTAGTTCTAGACAATATGGATGATTAGATGAAAGGGGACACTTGGCCATATCTTCAAATGATTCAATAAATTCAGAGGCTACCTGAAACTGGAAGCCAACCTAACTCCAATTTTCGTAAATGGTGACAAATTCCAGAGCCAGGAAACTACACTTTTTTTTAAAAAAACCTTCAGAACATGCTAGAAGTAATTGTCAAAGAGAAGATCTCTACAATTGTTATTGCTAGGAAAGACGATATTAGAAACTCACAATTTGGTTTCTGGAAAACCACATTATGCCTGTCTAATTTATAGACTACTTTGAGTACATCATTTCAGTCACAGATAGCAAGAAAATCTTCAATAGATATCCTCACGATAGGTTACTTGACAAATTCTGGAATACATTGTCTGCATTGGTGTAGCTGAAAAGTTTTAGTGAAAGTCTCATTTAGCCTAGAGCCATGCCAAAGGATTGATCTCGGGTCCCATACTCATTATGGCCTTTATTAATTACCTTAACCATATTCCCAGCAGGGTTGTTAAATTTGAGGATACCATCAAAATCCTTTCAAGGGCTACTACAGGAAAAGAGTGTAATCAAATCCAAAGAACATGATACTAAGGATTTACAACCTTTCTGTTCATTTGAGGCTATCCACCCATATGATAATAATTAGACTCCATGAAACATTCCACGAGTGTTACTCCCATTCTTGTGTCTTTTCCCCTCATTCTTGCATGGGATGAGGCTGTTACTGGTAAGGCTGGTATTGGTGACCCTACAATGGATTAGGCCACTTCAGAAGGCAATTAAGTGTCAACCACATTGCTGTGGGTCTGGATTCACATGTAGACCAGACAAGGTAAAGACGGCAGATTTTCTTGCTGTGACCAAAATGATGTACTCAAAGTAGTCTATAAGTTAGACAGGCATTATGTGGTTTTCCCAGAAACCAAATTGAGAGTTTCTAATATTTGTGTAGTGTTTCCCACGGCTGGACCCATCTCATCAATGGTGGTGGAAGGGCATCACGGCAACACTTTGCCACCTTTTGCCACTGGGCCTACCTTGTCCACGTCACCCCTGCCGATGTAGTGGCTGCCGATTCCAAGTCAGGTGCTTGCTCCAGAAAAATAAGTTGGGGCTTACTTGAAGTCCACACTGGGCCCTCTCTTCTCATAGTCTGTGGTGGTCCTGCGTGAGACTAACACCCTGGGCCTGGCTACAGACCACTTGAGGTCTGTGCGCTGCGGTCTCGCTGCCACCATTGCCATCCAAGCACATGACAAGGTTTTAAAAAATGAAAAGAAAAAGTGGTATGAGCCGACAAGCTCTGGCACAAGAGTTCTACTCTGCCTCCATTTGTTTTTTAAAACCAGAACTAGGATCATCAGTTCAGCCATGATCACATTGAAAGGCAGAGCAGGCTTGATGGCCCTACTTCTGCTCTTATGGTTAATCCCCATTTACTACTGTCCCCCTTTTCCTGGCCAAATGTTCTCACATGGAACAACTTCTCCTTTGATTCTAATCACTCACTTAAAATAGAAAGAATTGGTCTGGGAATCTACATGGAGCTTAGCTACACCTTGCTTTTTGTGGGATAAGTAGAACATTCACTTTTTCAGTCCCATTCAGGCCGCCTTCCTCCCCTCGTTCCCATGATATTGCTGACTGCACCATTTCCTATTATTGTACTGAACTGCACTATGTCAGCCGATTTCAATATCTCAAATTCCAAGTAAGTTTCCCAACCTCCCCTTGGCTTCTCATGGTCCATTTCCAGCTCTTTTCTTTCTTCACTCTGTTTCTATTTCAGAAGATCAGCTGTTGATTAATTACACTATGAGACCACAGATTACCATGTTAGCCTTCACTGTAACTTCTTCCAACCCTCTAGGTTAGCAGTTCCATTTTGCCACTTTTAGTCTCTGTCACTTGTCCCAATGATGCTGCCTTCTTTTCTCAAGCAAGGACCAGTTGCTCTCCCACCTTTGTTGGCATGACCCACCATCTCATCTATTCCATATCCCACAATTCTGGCCTCACCCCTTCCCTCCAAGAGGGATCTCCTTGACTTCAATCTTTCATGCCACCAGCTACCACAATCAACAACTCATCCTCCATAGTTCTAGCCAGTTCCTGCATGATGCTATTAAGCACATCATCCCTTCTCCTTCCTTCTGAAGCGACCGTTCTCCTCAAGACAACTCATCACATTTCAATTGCACACTCCATCCCATGCAAATGCATTAAATACAACATCTGCACGGTTGCTTCTGTTTTCCACCGTCCAAGGCCCCAAAATACTGATTCCAGGCAAAACAGCAAGTCAGATATGCTTCTTTCAATTTAATATAATGTACTCACTGCTCACGATGTGGTCTCCTCTACACTGGGAAATGCAGATTTAGTATCTACTTAATAGAACATCTCCATCCAGTCAGTGAGCACAGCATCTAAACTTCTGGCCACCTCATTTTTTCTCTTCGTGCCACTCCCATTCTGACCTTGGCCACCGAACTGTTCTGAAAATAAGTTTGGAAAAACAGCATCTCATCTTCTTTGATGCGGCATTTCCTTAAGATGGCAATGAATTGTCACTTTGTGCTTGCCTTGAGTAAGGTGTGAACCCATGACATTCATACCTAGACTCTGGAGAGTTACCGCTGAGTCGAGACTGGTGTTCTGGGTGCTGCTACTGAGTCAAGACTGATATTAACATTCACTTTAATACTCTACGTAAACAAAGCCCATAATCTTTATAACACAGCAAAACTATGCTTTGCTCTCTACTCAAATTTATCATAGACAAAAAAAGCAAAGCTTAAAATGCAGTAAGGTACATAAAACATTTAGAACCACGCTACATATCCGAAACAGAAACTCGAGTTCTAAGATATAGAATCATCGATTCCCTAATGTGGAAAGAGGCCATTCAGTCCATCAGGTCTGCACTGACCCTCCAACAGCATTGCAACCAGAACCCACCCTATCCCTGTCACTTCACATTTACCATGGCTATTCCACGTAACCGCCGCACCGTCACCCAAAGCTGGAATTGAACTGAGAGGCAGCAGCACTAACCAGTGAGCACCATGCTGCCCTCACCCTCTGATGTATTGTTCAAACATTTTGACTTTTGAGACCAAAGGAGAACACACCATAGAGAACAGGCAGTCAGGAGAAATAATCACAAATTTATTTTGTTTTAATATATCAATTATTTACCATTATGGCAAGAACTCTGTACACTGTGTCCCATGATAAACAGCAGCTTTGCAGAATGAAAGAACTTAAGTATCATTTCAATTGTGGTGGAAAATCCAATCACCGTTCCTCAGGTCTGGGTGTGGAAGACAGACTTGGTCTTTAATACTACTTTAACACCACATGTGGTATTAAAATTTGAAAATAACATATATAGATTTCAGTACACTTATGTTACTACAGCCAGTCACCATAAAACAAAATGAAAAAACTCCCTATTTTTCATAGATCTTATTGGCATATTAATATGGCCCATAAATATACATGCTTATTTAAACACGATTTCTGAATCCATGTAATGGGTAGACTTTATTGCCATCTATTTAACTAGTTACAGCAGCTAACCATATTATTTTGTGGGCGACTAACAAACACAGATTATAAATAAATTAATTCTGCTGAGATTTGACCACTGAATGAGAAATCTGATGGTTGCGTACAATCACCGCAAACATTAATTAGGATCACATGCACTATTCAGCACTGGAGTATAACCCTCTAAGTATACCACAGCGAAGAAACAAGCATTTTAAAAGAGGGACTATTCCCTCTAAAGGAAAGAGGACATAACTGGTAACTTGGTTGTTTTTTTTAACAAGAACACCTTCACAAATATACTGAAGCAGAAGCGAAAATCATCCTGTTCACAAAGTATTAATAAACCATTTATCACGGATGACATTAAAAACATCAATCCCCGTGTCCATAGGAGAAAAATAAAAAGTCATAAATGATCTGAGTTTGTTTGAGCAGCTGCCTAGGCAAGGAAGTTCTTAAATAAATGTTGCATGTACATCACAGATCCACTATATTTTGGTGTTTAAATTCCAAGATCTTGTGTTTCTTTGTTAAATTGATACTATAGATAACTACAAACAAGCAGATTAACATAGTCCACAAAACTCTAAACTATTTCCACCAAAGCAATAAGCACTTGACTGAAATCACAATTTGCACATCACCATAATTAAAGCAAGCTTGATTCTTCTGAAACATATTGCACCCAAACTGAGTAAAAATGAATTATCAACTTAAAAATAATCCTAGATGATGACACATAAGAAATGCAACAAATAAAAGACTAGCAGTAGCACTAGCACATCAAAATTTGCTATTTGTTTAGAAGATAGTTTCCCATATGTTTCACCTGAAAAAAAAAACAAATGAAAAAAAGGCTGTTCAGCTACTGTAATAGGTGTTGCTTGCGAGGCTGATACAGCCAGCCCTGACTAGATAATTCCAGCTTGTAAAACAAGTTTTGGAACTGCATGTAACAGTGTCCTGCCACTTTAAGGACATCCCCTTCTTTATATATTACAAAACTATTTCTATACTCAAAATGAATACGGGCCACTTACAATGTATTCTTGTACAGATTGAGGGGGTACAGTAGCTTTTAAAATTTTTGAAATCCAGAAAAAATACATTTTTATTTAAATTTCTATAATTATAACAAGTTAAGAAACCTGGCGCAAATAACGGCTTAAAAAGTACTTTCAACAGTTTTCCTTCCTTTGGTTTCGTTCTTCTTGCAACATTTCCTCCCATGAAGTGTAAACAAAAATTTACGGATGGTATAAACAGCAAAGGACATGTCACAAGTGCACTGTCAGAGCTTCATGCATTCAGAAACATGCGTTAAAATAGACTGGAAGTGCCTAAAATGTGATCTTGATCTTCCAATCCATAGTGAGTGCTGACAATTCAGCAGTGGCACCAGTTCTTTTAGCTAAAATGAAGAACAGAAATAAAATTCAGTTTTCTACTATCACTGACACAGCCAGGAATTGAGCTACAAAAGACTATTCAAATCCTAAACTTCAAAAATTTGCTTTAGCTTGTGTAATCACAAAGCATACAGTTCCAGAATTTTCTTTCCCTCTAAAAGTACATTAAAAAAAAAGTACAAATGGAATTAACTTCCATTGTCCCCTTGTGTTCCCTCATGGTGAAAACTTTTTAAAAGCCTATTAAAGTTTAGATTTGGCACAGCAGTTCTCTTCCTTTCATTGTGAGTCAATTAGATTTCCCTTCATCACAGTATGTTTAAACATCAAGCTTCCATACTGGATTTTTTGTCTTCTTTTAAATGAAAAATATTTTTGGTAGACTTATTATGGGGTTAAGTAAGTAAATAACACTGCAAACCATAAGACAAACTTGTAAATTAAATGAGTCCTGCATGTCTTCCGAAAGGTATTTCACAGTTAACTAATTATTTTTGATATGAAGTTATTACTGCTACAAATGGAAAACAGTCACTATGTGCAAAGCAGGGTCTCAAACAGCAATATGACTGAAGAAAAACAGAAGTTGCTGCAGAAACGCGGCAGGGTTAACATTTCAATTCCAGTTCTGATAAGGAGTCACCAGACTCAAAACTCAGAGTTAATATTTTGAGTCCGGTGACTCTTCATCAGAATTGGACTCGAAACCTTAAATCTACTTTTCCCCCCCTCACAGATACTGCCAGACGCGCTGAGTTTCTTCAGTAATTTCTGTTTTTGTTTCAGGCCTCTGGCATCCGCAGTTCTTTATTAAATAGAATTGAAGATATTGATAGATGGATAAACCTCAACCAAGTCACCATGGTGGAATCACCCAGCAGTTCTTCAAATAGCGTCACTGAATGACTTTGATGTGTATAAAAAGGCAGAGAGAGATTAGGTACAATTGTCTTTCATTTCAACAGCAAGTCAGAGAATGCAGCACTTCCTGAAGTGTCTGCATATAATTATGCCAAATCCTGTGACAGAAATGATAGGAATAGAATCTTAAACCAAGTTGAACGAATGGGAAATTGTATCAATGTTATTTTTACACCTGTAGGAAATGTCTGCAACAAAGCCAAAAACAGGAAAAGCTCGAAAATGCTTCAATGTTGAGGCCTACGTCAAAGACTAAGTGACCAGAGCAGAAATTCTATTTAGAAGTTAAGACTTCAGTACTGTGTACAACTGTCAGTGAAATTAAAATAGACTGAAGATATCATGTGGTGACTATTAACAGATTATCTTTTAACTGCTACACGAGTCAGTGACATGTCACAACCTGTTGCCCCGCCCCATGCCCTGGACTCTCCTCATCCTTTTGCCCCATGAATTACCCCTTAATTTGTAAACTGTAAAGAATTATATTACATTCAAGTTCCTGTAAAGATTCTTAACAAGACCATTTTTTTTAAATCCAAAAAAATGCTATGCTTCTGTTGATCTTCACCATAATGGACAGAGCATAACTTAATAAAATTTTGAGCCATGCCATCAATATTAGATTTGATTTCCTAAAATGAAAATTAATTTTCTGGTTTGTCCATTAAATTAAAAACAAAACTGATTCCACTTGCATTCCAAAGTTGCAATAGGAACGTTAAAAAATGAGAGACGCTTTTCTGTAAATAGAGAATTTCCCATTTCATAGTTAAGTAATAATTATCTTTTTTGTGCGTATTTTGTCAATGTAGAAATTCACCTTACTTGACAGGTACAGTTGGGGCTCCTGAGCGGTGGAAGTGAACATTTTGCCACTTGCCATCACGGCGATGCCAGACTCTGGTTTCCTCAGTCTGCATGGTTTTTGGCATGCTACTGCCATCGATATATTGAGTGAGGCGGATATATGCTATGCAGGCAGCATCGTCTCCAATCAAATGGACGTGGGGGTTCAATATAATGGTATGAATTGGCTTGTGGTTCTTAGACAAAGCTAAAACAAAGAGATGCACATTTATTTGTTAATGAAACACAGCAAAATTGAATGTCTTACAAAACTAGAAATAAGGACCCCATTATTTACCATTTTCAAAGTAAAATCTGTGGAAGTCCATTCCTTCAACCAAGTTACCCAGCGCTTCAGGTTCAAAGGCAGTGAGCCCTGGATCACAAATTTTTCTGCAAACAGAAAAGGCACATATTTCAATTATAAATCATGTTCAAAATTACTAAAAGTACTCAATTTATGCTTTACTGATACAGCAAGATATCCAAAATGGGGAGCAAAAGAAAAAGAAAAAGAAAAATCAGGAAAATAATAAGAATGAAATAATGCCCTGTAGTTTGCAGCAAAATTGTTAGCATTCCTCTGAAACCGACAGCAACTCCTGGAGTCCAAAAATATGCAACTAATTGTGAAAATCCAGATTTCTCCACAGAGTGTGCTTTTAAGCTCCCGCCGACTGTAATCAAGTAGAAATCACTGAATTGATAAGAAATGATCTTTTATGCTGTTATGTATCAGAGTAAAAACTCTTGAAAATGTTACAACTTGCCAAATGAGATGTCCATGGCTTTTTAAACAGCATATTAAATTCATAAATACTGACGTACAACTCTTAGAAACTGAGAAAACCAATTTAATTGTTACAAGATATAAAATTTCTCAACTGTGACAAGGCATTCAAAATAATTTTATTTTAGAAGGCTTTATGGTTTTCCAACTTCTATCTTAATGCCCTGTAAATATCTGAAACATGCACTGCATTGTTGATAAAATGTTTAAGTGAAAATGAACAACATTTTAATTTCTAGTTTGCAGTCTGTGTGAATGCTTCAACTGGTTTGTTGCCATCAATATTGCTGGATGTCCAGAGACCCCCTGTGACTTGGCATCTGATTCAATTCAATGTGAAAGGGGAACTTCATGACATATAGATCATTCATTTTCTCTGTAGTAAACACTGAGCACTGTGGCTTTGCCCCTGACTGAAATCTGAGCTTTTAACACATTATTCAAGAATAGCCATGCTGTAGAATATAATTAATTAGTTTTGGATAGTGCAAATCTATGTGCAAAACACCTGAGTGAATCTGTAACTTTAATTTAGCAATTCTATAATTAATAAGGATATGTATTGTACTTCTTCAAAGATTTTCCTGTTAATCCAAAGGTTTAAATGTTGTTCCTGCATTGAAAATGTTTAATTATATCCCAAAGAAAAATATTCTGTCACCAATATATTCTACCTTCACAGTTTTGGCTTCATCTAGTTTAAATTAGAGTGATGCTGATAATGATGTATTTCTTTTCAGTTCTGTACTTGCACATTTCTATGAAGTTACAAACCAGTTTTACATGTACATCTGTATTGTGAACCCAGCACTTGTAAGAAACTTGCCCATCACCCTTAAGTAAAGATCTGTGCTCAGTTGTAAGTAAAATCCAAACTACAGTGTATTTCGAATAAAGGCAGCATAAGAGAAGCACATTGAACAATTATTATAGATAACACAGAACAGGAAATAAGCAGAACATAATATGATGATGAGAAAACAGGACACAAATTTACCAAACCTGAATAAAAAGCATCCCAAAATTTTGAAACAAATCCAACCAAGATAACAGTGACTCTGGACACAGTTTTTGAAGTTTCTTTATCTATGCAAATTGTGCCACAGGATTGAGAATACTGACAGACCAGTTAGTCTAACATCAAAGTAAACATGCTGAGCTTTGCAAAACTAAATATACTGAATGATCAGACATACGTCAGGTACGGTTGCAGGCTAATACACCTTGGGTAGAAAATGAAAGACAACAAATATTAAACTAAAGGGATGACATGAAGGTATGTGGATCCACAGAGTGCCCAAGCATGGTCTCAATGGTGAACCGATCTTTACGTGCATTCCACTGTCAAGGTTTCTAGGTTTGCTCCTTTCAAGGAAGGACCATTTTGAGCTTAATGTATTAAATGGGTTGGGAACAGAGAGAGAGAGGAGACCATTCAGCCCCTTAAAACTGTTTCACAATGTAATTAGATCATGCTTGAACTTTATTTGCACATCTTGGTTTCATGTCACTTGGCACACATTTCTAAAATCATCAATTCAATCCTGATAAATTCATTGACACTACACATACATCCTTTTGAAAGAATGAATTATATATTTCCAGTAACAATGTGAAAAGGTACTTCCTTATTTCATTTCTAACTGACCTAACATAAATCTTAAGATTATGTCACTTCTGGATTCCTGCAGAGCAGACAGTTATTTTGCACTTACTATTCGACTTTAAAAAAAATTATTTTAAGTAACTTATATTGGCTGGGAAGTGATCTATGTAATAGAGAAAGCAAAAGGTTCACTCGGTTAAAACCTTTCTACAAGTTTGAAGGGACTATCTTACGAGCAGGCTTTCAGTAGGTTGGGCCTGTGCTCATTGGAGTTTAGAAGAATGAGAGGAAAACTTATTGAAACATGAAATTCAATCTATTAAACAATATATTACACTCAATGGTGCCCAGTTCTCAGTTGCTTTGTTCAACACTAAGCCTGGTTTCTATCAACCCAACACAGTGAAAACCAAACACGGGTTCCAGGTATTCTGATCAGACAATGACTGCACACGCATTGTTGCTGCCTGCAAAGGTTTCTGAAAACTGATTTTCCTGAAATATTCCCCTCGACTGAAGCGGGGTCACTGTAGCCATTCATGGGGTAAGACCACTGCGTGTAAAAGATGGTTGAAGATAGAATATGCCCCCCTTCTCAAATACAGTAACTGCTGCATTCAAGTAAGCTGGTTTTAAAGGTCTCGAGCCTGAGTAAATGAGTAGATTAGTGAGCGGGTGAATAGTTGGGTGACTGGATAAACGGAATGGACGAGTCAGATTTGTGGAAGGGTGGTGTCAGATATTGGGTAGTTGGGTCAGCAGGGGGTTGGGGGTGGAGGGCAATGAGGCGCAGTGATTTGGCTGACTAACTGCAAAATTAGACCAGGCATTAAGCACCCAGTTAAGTCTGCATGTTTGGCTCAAGTCTCTGACATTGAGATCAATGGAAGAGACTTTTGCAGGAATCAGCCCATTGAAGCCTTGCACTTCCCAAACAATTTCCACATACATGTACAACATCAGATAGTTGTGGATCCTGATGCCCATCTCCAAATACTGCCAATCTCCAAAAATCCAGATATTGAAGGTTTTGGCATCTACTTTATATACTTGCACATTTACGTGCACAATTATAGATTTGTATATAGTACAAAGTATTTTTACAGGCAAGATGTCACTCTTTTTGGACAGATTATGGAATCTTTTGGTATGATATACAATACAGGCACATGGGAAAATAAGTCACCTCAATGTATCAATACCGTGACACAGAGATGTCAGTTAGGTCTTGATTATGGGTCTGTGAATTTAGATTTAGTACTTTTCGAGTTTGTCTCTGAATCTAAAATGTAATCTGAATGCAACTGCCTGTAGATTTTGGTGTCTTAGCGTAAGAACATAAGAAATAGCAGCAGGACTGCCTCTCAAGCCTGCCCCACTATTCTATACGATCAAGACCAAATTGTGGACTGAGCTCCACTTTGTCTTGCTTCATTTGCCTTCCTAACCACTTACTGTGCTATGCTATAAGGTTCTTATTTTATCAATAAGTAAAGGATGTCAAGAATAATCAAAATGAAGGGCTACTCATCACGAGCTAATCACAGGCATGTCCTGGAGGTTGACTTTGGAATGGCTAGGTAGTAGATTATGAAGCTATTGATTTGACAGGGAAATGCTGAAATACAGGAATTATGGGGAGTAGAGATCAAAGTTCAAATAAAACAGTTGCATTATGATGGGTCAACAAAAGTAGGCTCCCTCATCAGTTGCAGGAACTTGCCAGGGTAGCTATTCAACGTTGTCAGAGACATGAGGGGATACCGATCTGGGGAGACAATTAAGATGAGGCCTGTCACTTCCTCTCCCTGCCGATACTAACTTACTCTTTCCGGCAGGCTTCCCCAGGGAAGCAGTGACTGCCTAATCCTTCCAGGAATGAGACAGGTGGCCAGAAGTGGGGCATGACATAAAGGTGGAAAAAAAACTATTACTCGACATTCTTGTCGACCAAGCCTCAAGAAAAGCCTTGGGCCCTCTTTGTCCCAGGCAGGAAAGAACCTCTTCCCTATAACTAGACAGAACAAAGATACAGGCCTCTATCTCCCCCATGACTGTGATCACCTCCAGGATTCCTGCACTATGACAGCAAAGGAATGTTCCTGTGGATCTCCAGCCTGTGACTTCAATCCATCAACTACCCGAGCCGTGACTGCAGATATAGTAAGCTGATGCTTGGCTCCAATTACAGTACTCCTTTCCCTTCCTGTGTGTGAAAACTGGTGTCATACAGATGTACAACAAAGATCAAATCTGAGCAGGAGAGCTAACACTTAAGATCCTGCTATGAAACCATGTTCTCCACACTGAGTTGCTGGTCATTACAATCATTAGTTCTGGATCAAACTGAACATTTCAGGGATAATTTTCTTGAAGTTATGTGATTGAAGGAATACATAGTAAAAAAAAAAAACCCTGAGTGCTGTATGAATTAACATCAATTCTGTATAAAAATTCAGACCATACATCCTAGAATAGGATGGAATAGAATGAATTAACTCAAAACGGACAATGGAAACAAACAAATACATACGTGTAGGCTTCAAAATCTCCATTGTTAATGGCTTCGATCAGTTGCTCGGTAACTTTAATAATTTCTTGTTTGCGTGCTAAGGATAAACAAAGCAGATGGATATTAACAACAGTAATATGCATTTTAAGAGCAAAACACAGATATTTCCAGTCAGGTCAGCAAATCACAAACTAGTTGCTTTTGTTTCCCTCTTCCCCTTCTTCTATAATTCTCTTATTGTCCTGGCACATTTTTCCCATTAACTGGTGATAAACACAACATTTCTGATTTCTGAAACCAGGTATTTAATAGAAAACAGTCCATGTAAAATTAATACATGCTTTTAAGAAAATATTCTCAGCAGTTACAGGGATCCTTGATTCGTTCAGAAGTGTATCCACGTGTGCAGATGAAACAAATAAAAATGCTACGTGTAATGGTGGTCAGGCCATTGCGCAAAAATCGGAATAATGCAATGGAAAAGCAATTAATACTATCTGTGCTTGTAAACCAAGTCTAAACAACTTCTTTCCATCATTACAGTATTGCTTTTCAAATTGTGCACTTTTGTCAAAATACACTGAACTGCATTAATTATTAACATATCAATATTTCAGAGGATAAATTCACAACAAATGCAGCTGGCAAGTATTACTGCCAGTCATTGTCATTTACAGTTTGTTCTATCAGTTTCTTTCGGTAATTTCCTACCTGTTATTGAGCTCATCACTTCCTCAATAATACTTAGTCATGCAATAAAATCCTTTACGTTAAATGGATTGATGGGGGAAAAAAGTTCTTCAAACACACTAACAATAACCACGAAGTCCAACAATGCAATCTGTCTTTTTGTTCAGACTACATGGCGCTAACTGCACTATCAGGATTGCAATCGTAACATCTAAGAGCAAGTAATATTTATTTGCTCGAAAATAGGGAACTGCCTCAAGCTCTTGCTGCGACCTACATGAATATACACATCTGAATGCTGCTAAGCTGCTCTCTAACAATTTACTGCATCCAGCCACACCTGCTCAATGCAAAGTATTGTAATTTGTTAGTGAAATGTCCTGTAATTATGGCCAAAGTATATGGAAATATATCTTGTTTACGCTCATGTAGTAGTTGAGGCATCCAGCCTAGTATCAGTGGATATTTAACTACTGACAAGAAATACAACCAAAGGTCAACTACAAGTGTTCTTGTAAGACACTTGCTGGGGAAATAACATGGTCAATGATTATTTCAAACCTACTTTATAAATTACTCTGAAAGCCACATTTGAATTTTGGAACAGTGTTTTCCTAATGCAATGCACCATTGATTGGTGAAAAGAGTGATTCAGTTGAGGATGACTTCAATTGGATTTTCTGCTGTACAGTTGATTAAAAACCAGAGAATTGGGATAACTGGGTCATTTTCAGTTTGGCAAATGAGTGTAATGATTGGAGAATGGAGTGACAGTACAAAAGGTCCCTCAACTGCTTTTGAGCTAAAATTAATAACTTGGACTATGAGATGACATAGTTATTTTAAACAATCTGTTCAGACATGTTCCAAGACACAGGGGGGTGATGGAAGGGAGTATGTGGGGAGCGAGGACGGGGGGGGAGCGAGGACGGGGTGGGAGCAAGGACGGGGTTGGAGCGAGACAGTTTATTAAAAACCAGAGAATGAAAAAAAAAAAAAAAAAAAAAAAAAAAAAAAAAA
>JAHRHZ010000125.1:6991228-7050911 GCA_024137785.1 Ginglymostoma cirratum | reverse complement strand
GAAACATCAACTTGCCTGCTCCTCTGATGCTGCCTGGCCTGCTGTGCTCCTCCAGCTCTACACTGTGTTATCTCTGACTCCAGCATCGGCAGTTCTTACTATCTTTCATTCAGGCATTTAATTTATTTTATTATGCCAGGAAATCAGTGCTTTTTGGAGATGTGGATAGCTTATATATTGCAATAGAACATGCTGTATAGATATGTTTAGGGCAGGCTGGGTAGAATCATGTACCATCTCAATCTGTTATTGTTAGAATGCCTGGGTATTCCAGGTCTAGTGCTGTGGCAGACAACTCGACATGGATGAATCATTATGATTATTCAACAACTCCATTTTTGTTGTTTCTTGTGACTACTAAGCTAACAATGTGCACTTTTGTCCATTTTTTGTCTAGAAATTATTTTAGTCTTAAAATCAAAAGATTTATTGTATGTCAACACCTGGCACAAAAGACATGATATAAAAGGAACGTATCCTATTATTGTACAGAACGTGAGCAAGACAGAAGTGGTAGCAATGTGTAGAATTAGGAAGGACGTAATGGCTTCAGAGAAAGGCATTCATGATCCCCTAGAATGACATCTAAGATGAAGGGATCGAGTTGTGATGAGATAAGGTGACTGAAGTTACATTTCTGGCAGATGAATTGTACAATAGAATAAACAAATGAATAGACAAATGGGATGAAATAATTAGAGGAAGGTAAGCGCAGAAAACCGCTCCCCTCTATAAATTTTCCTGAAGAGGTAACAATGAGAAAATACACTTGGACCATACAACTGCATCTTCATCACTGAGCTAAAGAATTTCAAACAAGTCCAATGAAGCATTAGTTACGAAGCCAACTGTACAGAAGCATACGGTCATAAAAATAAATGAAAACACAGGGGCTGAAAGCAAAGTCGACACCTAGTGCATTGTTGTTATGATGGCCAAAGCAACATCAATGCTTTGTAAAACTAAAGCAAAATATAGCAAATACTGGAGATCTGAACTAAAAGTAGAACAAGCTGGAGAAACTCAACAGGTTTGGCAACATCTGCGAAACACAAATATAGAGAAACAAATATAACATTTCAAGTCCAAACAAAGCTTTTCACTGTACTTAGGTGCATGTGACTACAATAAGTCATATCAAACATGATGCCGTTCTGGAATTCCAAAGAAGACATTTTGAAAAGGATTTGTAATATTAACACTGTATTTCCATTCCCACAGACGCTACCAGACTTGCGGAGTTTTTCCAGCACTTTGTCTTTGTGAAATGTTACTGGTCTTTAATCTGGTCTAATGCCCCAAATAAGTCATCTCTCGGACCATATGGACTGGTGTTTTGTTGACTTACACTGACCAGAGGAAGGTGTGGCCTGTGAGGGCTCTGACTCACACGACTGACTTGTTGAGTGCACATTTTGATCAATGTTTGCATTTTCTGAACACTGCGTCACTGAGTTTATGGAGAGAAACACAACATATGAGCAAACAAAAGTGAAAAGGTAGAGTGTGACCAGAATCTTCAGGATGCAGTGGCAGCAGGAATTACTGCTGGGACACAACGAGGATGGAGACCAGCAAGATGATGTAGAGAAGGAGGAAGAGTTGGATGAATGAATGAAATACAACCTCCCTGTGTTACACTCCTTTATGCAGGCTGTACTTGGGCATGCAAAGATTGAAAAAGGAGAAAAGGCCAAAAAATGAAATTATGGAACATAGCAAAAAACTCAAACTCTATTCATTTAAAAATGGCAACATTAGTTTTTAAGCACAAGTTATACTTCCTGTTCAGATGCCAGTACAGAGAGCTCTGCTGTCCTTCTGTGTACAAAGAAAGACTTGCACTGATATAATGCTTTCCCTTATTTTCAAGATATTCCAAAGCACTTTACTGTGAATTAAATATGACTGAATTTGGGTCACTGATGTAATGTACAAAATGATGCAATCAAGCTGGACATAGCAAGGGAGTACATACAGCAACATGGTAATGATCAGATTGATATTTTTTGGAGTGCTGGCTCAGGGTTAAATATCAGCCATGATGCCAGTTACAGCTCCCTTCTTCCTTTTCGTAAATAGTATCATGCGACATTCTGCATTCACCGAAGAGGGCAGCTAAAGGAGTCTCACTTCATCATTGCATCTGAAAGGCCTTCCTCTGCCAGTGTAGCACTAACATTCAACCTAGGAGCTCTAGTCTCGGAGGTAGTATTTAAACCCACAAGAATGTGCTCAGAGATGAGAATGCAACCAAATGAGTCATGACTGCGACGAAGTTCACTGAGGTTTAAGATGACTTAAAAAAAAAGACTAAACAGTACTTAAGCTTTGAAAAAAATAATTGCCTGTTCACTCATTACTGCATAAACCCGAGACTGTACTAATTTCCAAGACAATTTAATGACAGAATCAGTACTTGCTATAAAAATAGCCACACCTGAGCTCTTCTTATGAGACTACAGGAGATGCTAATTTTGGACTGGAACATAGATATCAGCTCCCAGAGGAAAGTTCAAATTACTGTAAACCTAGCCAGTGAAGTCACCCAATTAATAGCACTGCAATGATGTCCTTTCATCAGTGTCGTGGCAGTAAAGGTTGAATTTGAATAATAAAACCTTGAATTCTTACATTAAAGGCTGAATGACAACTCCCTGACGCTGAAAAACTGCATGGCAAATTCTAACTGTTTCATTAAATTGCCCAGTTATAATAATTGTTAATAAGCCTGACAATTACCTGCATTATTTAAGGCTTTTCATAAAATAGAAAAGCTCTAATGTTTGGCATTTAAATTTATTGAAATCATTTAATATTCATGTGTTTTAGAATTACAAAATAAAAAATGCTGCTGTCAATCATGTATGTGCTGCAGGTGAAACATTTATAAGAGAGGATAAGCATACTGTTTGATTTAAGTTCTCAAGTGTAGCCCCTCTCCATCAGTAAGGGGAATGCCAAGACTGCTCAACAATATCTTTAGATGATCTAACTCTGATGAGAATATCACAAAGGTGATTCAACACCGTACTGATACCACTCCAAAGTGTCGTCTGTCCTTTTCCAATGTAATACATTCTTAAAGTTTTGGTTTGAAAAGCAACTCCTTTCCTCTTTGTTGAAAGCAGATTGAGCAGTGGGCTTTTATTTGCATTTCTAAGACACTGTTACAGTTAAACAGCTGAGCCGTGGAGTACTTTGGCAGAAAGTGACAGAAAATTAAACAGCAAGGTGGGTAATATTACATGAGATAAATTACCCAAAATCATTTATGGTCACACTTATGCAAACATTTCAACAGTTACTTGAAATGGGAAACCACAAGTTGAGAACATGATTAAAGTTTGATTTTAAAAGGGTCAAACTGCGACAAAAGTTGCACTTGTGAAAAATCAAAATGCTTAACGATATTATCCAAAATGTTTATGGTACACAGATCTGGGAGCATCTGCTTAAGGAAATGGCAATTAGGAATTTAGCACAGAGGGTGAAGGGGATGATAAGTAATTTAAACAGATTTAGACAGTAAATATACAACAACAATAATTAGTTAGATTTAAAGGGATAAAATTAAATCCAAATAGAAGATAACAACAAATTAAAGGGATCAGAAAGGTTTAAATAAAAATCTGGCGTGGATAGATAATAGTCACAAAAAGAGTAAGGTGATACAAAAGAACATAGTTGAGCAGGTAGGCTATTCAGTAAAATGATCATGGGACCACAAGATACAGGAGCAAAATTAGGCCATTCAGCCCATCAAGTCTCCTCTACCATTCAATAGTGACTGTTATATTTCTCAACCCTATTCTCCCACCTTCTTGTAACCCTGATCCCCTTACTAATCAAAAACCTATCTATCTCTGTCTTAAAGACACTCAATGACTTAGCCTCCATAGGCCTCTGCAGCAACGAGTTTCACACATTCACCACCCTCTGGCTGAAAAAAATTTGAGTGATATCTCAAGGAGGCAGTCATGCCGCAACTGCAGAGGGTTTATGATAATTGTGGGCATTCAGTAGGTAGTGCAAAAACCCTCAGAACAGCACCATTATCAAACATGCTTTCTGGTCTAAATAACTGTGGGAGTTAACACACTTTAGGAGAGTGCAAGCCTGGGCACGTGCACAGCAGGACAAAGGATTGAAGAGAATGGTGCAGCAAAGTGTCTGTCAAAGCCAAAGAGAGTCCTGTATGGTATGATGTTGCCTCCCTGGTGCCAGGATGAAGGATATCATAGAGGATGCAGAATATTTTGAGGGTGGGTTTTGGGATGGGGCAGGATGGGGACAACCAAAAATGTTGGAATGGATGACAAAAGAAAAAAAACAAGAATTTTTAAAAGAGTTAAAAATAGATTTTCAGAAAGTAAGAACATAAACAGTCAAACCTCAATTTTCTGCTAATTCTTTCAAAAGACACGAGCATTGCTGGAAAGGCCGGCGTGTGTTGCCCTAATCGCCCTTGACATGGCGGGAGTGAGTCACCTACATTAGCCACTGCAGTCCATCAGCAGCAGCAGCAGGGTTGTTATGAAGCAATTTCCAGATTTTTGATCCAGGAAGAGAGGAGGAAAAGCAAAACAGTTCCTAATCAGGTTGGTATGGGACTTGAGAGGGGAATTTGCAGGTGGTGGTGTTGCCACCTAACTGTTACCCTTGTCCTTCTTGGTAGAAGAAGTCATGAGTTTGGAAGATGTTGTTATAGAAACCACAGCAAGTTGCAGCAGTGACATCTGTAAATAGTACACACCTGCTGCCACTGTGTACTAGTCAAAGAGCCAGAAAACACATAAAATGATGGACAAGGTGTTACTAAGTGGACTGCACTGTTCTGGACGGTGTCAAACGTTTTGTTTGCTGTTGGAGCTGCACTCATCCAAGCAAGGGCAGAATATTCCATCACACTCCCAGCTTAATGCCTTGATCGAAAGGCTTTGGGGAAAACAAGTTACTAACAGCAAAATTCCCATCTTCTGACTTATTATTGCAACCAAATCATTTATATGACTACAGTGGGGCTCAAGTTTGTAATGTCTGGATTATTCTCAGTGCAATGTACTAGTGACTACAGGAACAGCAGAGTTAAACAGTTATGCATAGTAGGAAAATGGCGCAGGAGGGTAGTCCTTAGATTCCAAGGCACCGGAAATTAGTTAATAAGGTTAATTTATGCCTGTGCGGTTTAAATTAATCTGGCAAAGTAACAGGCATCAGGCTGAAACATTGAAGGGGAAAAACAAGGTACAGATCAGTCAGGGGGAAAAACAAGGTACACATCAGTCAGAGGGAAACAGCACTAGAGTAAACAGTAATTCAGAAATAGATAAACGCGAGGCAGTTTAAAATAGACTTGCAATGCATACGCTTTTTTTAAAAATTCACTTATGGGACATGGCCCAGCATTTACTGCCCATCCCTGGTTATCCTTAAGGTGGTGGTGGTGAGCTATCTTTGTGAACTGCCGAGGTCCATGTACTGTAGATAGATCCACAATGCCCTCAGGGATTGTAATGTAATGTAGTATGGTAAATAATGTTAGTGAGCTGCAGGCACCAGTTGTAATATAGGGCTGTTATATACTTATAATAATAGGACATGCTAATTCTGGTCTGGAACAAAAAATGGTCTAATTGGGAATGTGATATTCCTGGCTACATGTCAATCAGGAAAGATAGGGAAGGTACAATAATGAGAAATGAACGAGACAGTAGTTAGTGGCTGTATTTCTCAAATAGACTGTTGTAGCACTGGACAGGGATGATGTATTTGATGGGTCAAGAACATGTTCCATTTAGTTAGAATTAAGGAAGAAAAGAAACTATTACGGAACTGGGCACATACTATGGGTCATCAAATAGTGAGAAGAAGATTAGAGAGCAAATTTGTAATCATATTAACAAAAGATGAGAAAACTACAAAATACTGATAATTGTTAATTTCTGTTATTCTCATACAAGCTGACATAGCAAAAGTGAAAATAGTAAAGGAGGCGGAACTTCTAAAGTATGTGCAAGAGAACGTTGTTGATCAGTGATTTTCTCTTGGAGGTAGGGTCTTTCGAAGAGGATCAGTTGGTGTTGTTGTTGCTTGAATCCAGGATGTAATGCATGAAAGCGCTCACCTCTTACCTTGCCTCTATGAATCTGCTGGGTTCCCAGCATCCTTGAATTTTGGAAAACTCAGCTGAGCAGAGCTAATATTGAAAAAGAGTGAGAATGTGGTCTGAAGGTTCACGGTCACATTTCAAGTTCAACATGCTTCCCTGAAGTAGTTGGATCACCTGCTCGGCATCTGGCCACGGTTGAAGCTCGAAGTGGCCATCTCAGAGGTGAGTTTTTGTCAGCAAATAACAAGCCTACCACCTCCACACTCTATCTTGCCTGTTTATGTAACTTAAAATTCTTCCCATTGATCCAGACTTGAAACACCCAGTATGCTAAGTTCCCAGGCTGCTCTGTTCCTATGTGGTGAAGTGGTGTAGAGCACAAAGTAAAACTATTTTCATACGAAGAATGAGAAAATGGAACCCCAACCATAGAGATTAATTAGCTTTGGACATCAGCAGAATTTCGTTGATCTGCAGTTCAATCTCACAACTAACAAAAATGTTTGTAAATGTAATTGGGGTGATACAAATATTTTTACTTATTTATTCACTCACAGGATGAGGGTGTCACTGGCTAGACCAGCATTTATTTCTCATCCTTAAGAGTCAACAACATTGTTGTGGGTCTGAAGTCACCTGTAGGCTACACCAGGCAAAGATGGCAGTTTCCTTCCCTAAAAGGACATTAGTGAACCAGACAGGATCTTCCCCCACACTGACAATTGAAATCATGAACATCATTAGACTCTTAATTCCAGATTTTTTCTTTAATTGAATCCAAATTCCACCATCTGCCATGGTAGGATTCAAACCCAGGTCCCCAGAACATTATCTGGGTCTCTGGATTAACAGTCCAACGATAATACCTTTGGACCATCGCCTCCCCTTAGCTTTGGACATCAGCATCAAATTATAAAGAAATTCCAGCTCTAGCACTTCCCATTCCTTCTGCAATGAACTTTGTACATGAGATTTTCCAATTTGCATTGTTATAGCCTATTTAAAATAAGAGGTTATTGTTGCCATTAAAATAACAGTGATGCAGACATCAAGTTTCCTGGCAGTAGTAAAAGATTACATTTTCAGGGGCCAAGAAGCACGATACTAAACAAACGCAACACTTACCGAGATGACGCAAATTAACCTTCTATTTTGAATGGATTATGATGACTCCATTTGGTAAATCTAATATGCAATACTCATGTCAAAGGGAAAGTAGGCTGTTAGACCTGCAAGATGTTTAATCATCTCATTATTCTGGATGTGTTGAGAAATATGTAAATTGTTCTTGAGATGTGTGTGGCACTGACAAGGCTTCAACACTCTACATTACTAGCTGCATCCAGAAATGATCATTAATGTTTTCATTGAATTGCTCCAATTCTGATGATGGGGCTCTCAAACTGGTGTCAGGTAAAGAACTGCAGGTTACTGTGCAAATGACAATGAAACAATGCTTATTTCATTATTGCAATAAATTTTAGTAAGAATCTCATAAGGCAGAAATTTTATCAACCTGGGGAATAAATTCTGGCCTCGTTTGCAACACTCATATCCCGAGAATGAATTAATGAAGCATTAACAATGCAGCTCACTAAACAAAGCAAGAAGAATGCAAACAGAAGCAACAATTAAAATAATATTTTGCAGAAAACGTAGTTTGTTTTGTTAAAATGCAAGAATTAAGAATAATGTGCTCCCAATATTCTGAAATGAAATGCATGTGATGCTTGAAAATAAAGTTTTTAATAAACTTTATGCTAAACATATTTGAAGTGCATACCGTAAACAAGTAAGACTCGCATCTGAACAGAAGTGAATTTATAAATAAACAGAATGGACACGATAGGTATGTAAATTATGGCAAATAAGATTAAACCTAAAAGCGCTACACATCTAAATGCCTAAATGTGTTGTTTTGTTACCTTGAATAATAAGTAGCTTAAGTGTTAGAACTTCCAGAAAATGTTTTCGACTGGCCTATTTTCAAATCTAATGTAATCCATTTTAAACTTATTAACAATTTATCCTTCAATATATTCCAAATAAACATAACTCCTATTTAACTGTAACATCACTGTATTGATTATTAGTATCAAATCAAGATTCACGATGTTAGCAAATTTGAATGGAACTTCTCTCTTGGTACCAGATAAAGTAATATTAGTTACTTCAATGGTAATAAAACGTTTTAAGACTGAGCTTAAACTCCTTGCCCAGAACAATTTCTACTTCTTTACTTGGCTTACCTTTCACATCTTCATCTTCGATGGTGGTGTTGGTACTTTCTGAGGATTCCTAAGTGGAAAATAAGATACCATTTTATGAAGACACTGCGACTTTATTTGCATGCAGTCTTTGAAGAATAAACCCACACCCAATGCAAAGACTGAAGTGAAGAACATGGATGCAATAAGCATGAGATGTAGATAACCTTTTACTATTTAATATTTAGTTGCATTTATGACTGGATGATTGTTATTCAAAAAACAGTTTTATGACCATTTAGAAATTTCAACAGGTATCTGCCACAACAAACAGTCTAAAACAAAAGAATGATCCTTTCTGTAAAATAAATTTGGTAACTAAGGTCAGTTTCCTTGAGATCAAAGGCAATTTTCATTAAGAAACCTCATTCAAAAGGTAGCATGGCTCATTAACATACAGCCATGATACTGCAGACTGTCACAGCACTGATGAAAAATAAAAATATGGAAACAGTTTATAGATGTGAAACAGATATAAAGACCAAAAAGTGACCCGGAGCAGTACAGTGAAAATGTTCAGTTGCTTACAATAGATACCACCCCATCCTGGAGAGGATAGTGACACTTTCCAACCAGACTGCACCATGAAACAAAATCAGAGTCGACACATACATCATGCATTTACTTTGAAAATATACACAGCTAATTACATTATTTCCTGTGCAGTTTAACATTCTCTACTGCACAACAAACCATCCAGAGCGTGTACAAGAACCATGAAACATGCAACTACTGACAAAAGATAACTTAAAATTCTTGATGTGTGGTAGTAATAAAATGAATTTTAATACTGGAGCTCAGAAGTATTAACGAATTAAATACTAACAGGCATTTAGTAGTTATTTTAAAACTGAGTAACCTTTTTAAATCTTATGTTGAATCAGACGTAGCATAATGGTGATTAAAGCCATTTGCTTGAAACATGTAATTTAATCATATTTAGTTGTCAAAGTTTCAAGATTACAATAATTTTGCACTATTGATAGATGATAAAACATCACATAGGCAAATGATTCTTCTACTTTATACTCTAGAAAACAGGTAAATTCATGACAGGTGTACCCACAAAACTGAAGTGCAATATTTGTCCTTGCATCTTTCTAAATAAACAAAATCCATTAAAATTTTAACTGTGGAAGAAAGCAACTTCAGTTCCGTAAGTAGCTCAGTTTGTTACTTTGTGACTCAGTTCAAGCGAATAACCATTAAATGACTTCTCAAGAATGCAAAAAAATAAAAATTACAAAATTTATCTGAATGACTTTGGAGTAAAAGAATGACAAGGCATTACTTTCAAGCAGAAGTTTTAAAATGCAACATGTTCTGTGGATAAAACCATTTCACACACTGTAATTGACTAGATGGGCCCATAACCTCTGAGGCAAAATGACCACAATCTTTCAACAGCCACAAAGTTATGAATGTCCTTTACCCCATGCAGCTCATAACACAGATGAAGGTGACAATACTTCATGCCTGTGCCCGTCTACAGATTTGCTAAGATGAGGTAGGTTGAATATACAAAGAATACTGGAAGCTTGCTGAATGGTCATGCATTCCCGTTCTCAAACAAAAACAGAAAACCAAGCCACAGGGTGGAAAGAAGGACAAGCTAAAGAACTTTGCAAAACCTGGTATGCTGAATACACCAGCTGCATATTCTATAATCTCTTCACAGGATACTGTATGTTGCAAAACTAAAATCATCACCGCTTGGATACCTAACGGAACAAATCTTTACAAGCTCTGCGATGCTTAAACCCGTGAGCAGATCTTGGAATACCTTATTTCCATCAGCTGGATTGTGGATTACAGTGGTTTGGGGCTCCTGAGCAAGATAAAAGAAAACTCTCATTGGTCAAGATTATCTTCAGTCATTAAAATGTGCAAATGCCAACTACTAGAATGGTAAGACGACAGCAATGTTACTTACTGCCATGTGGAAAAAACAAATCATAAACACATAAAAAAAAACCAAGAACAAGAATGGGTTTCTACTACTACCAGCAACTTGCCTAGACATCCTGCAGGAAACTGCCTAATCACTTTAAGTAGCAGCATGCAATTTCTTAAACTGTCTCAAATCACTTTTCTTTGCTCCCTGAAGTCAAAGATGTGTGCTGCTAAGTCTTAAGCAGCTGACATCAGTAGACAAGCTAAAAGCAACATGCAGGAAGGCAGCGGTCTGCCAGTACAACATGCAAACTGTGACAGACACACTAAACGACTGTGAATATGTTGCTTCACATTAGATTTTCCCACATAACAGATCAAGGTATGTATCGATAATCACACACTACCTCAAAAAGCAACAGAGAAATGGAAAGTAAATACAGAAAGAGGAATCAAGATATACCAGCGCTGGGGTAGGTATGGGTTCTTTTGGACTGGTTACTACGTTGGCTTTGTTGTTTATCTGTAGGCAAGTTAAAAATAGAAAAATATAAGCCTCAAAAGTAATGTTTCCACTATATAATCGGACTGTATGCCCATCCATTGGAAATTAATGTGGGCTGTTAGCAATCTTCCTAAGATAATACTTTAACTTCCATTGATTGCATGAAGTCGTAAGAAAAAATGTATTTGGTTACACATTTGATTTGGCTGAATAAGGAGTACAAGAATTAGGAAGAATGTTACATCCGGTCTGTAAGACATTACACAAACAAAAACAGCAGCACAAATATACAAAATAATCAAATATCCCAAACACATCACATTTACACATGCGGTTTCAATTCAACTTTGATGTAGCTGAACTATTGTTGAAGGACAGTAAAAAATATTTACATTTACGTTAGACTTCAGCTGCATTCTTTATCTCCTCCTAACCTACTGGTACTACTTAGCGTGAGGTTATGTAACAGAGAAGTGAACAGTGCCAATTTTACAATTTTTCTGGTTAATATCACCTCTTAACAGTTAAGTTTTGGGCAAAACATGATTTGCACAAATACCTATATTTTAACATCAGAGAAGTAACATAACTTGAAGGGAAAAAGGCATAACTCATCTTCCAACATCATATATAGAAATCAAGAAAATGTATGGGGATGGGGCAATTGAGGACAATTCTGACTCTCATTTCCTTTCAAAATATTCATCATCCATCCAACAATGGCCACCCTATTCTCCACTACTTTCCACATCAACTCATTTGCATCTGGTGACACCTTAGCAATTCTCTCTAATGCAACCAGGCCTCAGTATAGCAGATTCCAGTTGAATTTGTGTACATCTGCACAGAACAGCAGTGAAGTATCAATAAAGTAATTGATTTGTACAGGCACTTGTTCAAAAAAACAAAATAGGTGTGTCAGAGAAAAGGAGATGTGGGAAGATACGCAAAGCTGCCATCTATGAAACTCAAAGAAATATAAAGATGGACTCATTGCATGAAAAGAGGTTTTAAACGACTGCCTGAAGTTAATTAAGTCATGGTCTAGGCAATTTTGTGAATAGCAAAGAGGCATATTAAAATATTTACATTAGATTTAAACAAAAATTGCTCAATTGCCAAATAACGTTCTAAAGAGAGATAAAAATGACAGGTTCCTCTTGTATTTTTCAGAAGAGATCTTTCACCAAACGCAACAAATTATTTTTGCAAAGCTTTTTACAATTCCAATTAATATTTTTATGTCTCTAATATGTCTTCACTTTGCAACTTTGAAAATCAGCATTAATTTTACAATTCCAATTTCAGGAAAATCTCCAAAAGCGACCATCTAAAATCTGTTTCAGAGATATGCTTACCTCTTCAAGTTTGTAGATCAAATTATGTTTCAAAAGCAAAACTTAATGGAAATAACTAAAATAAAGTCAAGTATTTCAGCAGTGCATTTATGTTGTTTTCTTTTAAATGTAGGAAAAAAGATGTGTCAAACTGGAGTTGCATAAAAAGCTTAAGTTCTTGGTATAAACCAAGACTCAATATGTGCAATAAATTAATTCCATGGTGCACCATAGAGACGTTCTTTTGAAAAAACTCACATCTTGACTCTCAACCCTGCTTGGATAATGAACATATGCATTGAAAGCCTAGGGAAGCCATACATTTACAGCAGACGAGCAGAATCAGTTAGTGCACTGAAATGGATTGCACGCATGCAGAGAAATACTGCCAATATTATTGAAAGTGTTTTTTTTGTAAACAGCTGGCATCTGCAACCTTTGAAACATGAATGAGGCAGGTTTGGAATATATTCTATTGTTTTGAGTTCCAAGTAAATGTGCTGGATAAGTAAAACATTAACTTGCTTCATTTCCAAAACTTGGCAAAATATTTCATCTTCTTAAAGCTAATTGAATTGAAAACCCATACACACACTGGTAAAAGAGGAATTTCAGTATCACTACCTTGATTACTTTCCTTCTTTAAATTATTCTACTTGGAGTCTCTATGGGGAGATGAAGTCCCCCATGAAGCAATTTAACAAGAGTGCAAATTATTAAGGACAGATTGCTTGTATTTTTAGGTCTTAATAAACTGACAACAGTTAAGACATATTTCCAGCTGTGCAGTACAAATACGGAATGAGAGAAGGACATTTGCTCAGGGCTGGAGGGTAACTTTTCAGTTTGAGAGGGAGGATCTAGTTATCAGGGTCCATGTGGCTAACAACAACAGGCCGGAATAGGAAAGAGGTTCTGCTTAGGGGGTACGAGAGCTGAGGTGTAAATTAAAAAGCAGACTCTCAAAGTTGAACCATCAACATAATCATATAGGGTTAATAAGATTAGGGAGTTAAGGATGTGTCTGAAAATTTGATGCAGGAAAAATGCATATCAATTCATGGGGCATTGACAGCAGGATTGCTGAAAGTGGAATCGAAACTGTTCTTATAGTCTTCACCTAACCTGTGTTGGGGGCAATGTTCTGGTGGATTGTAGAACTAGGGCAGTTAGGAGAGTTTTATACTAAACAACAGGAGCAAGACATCACATGGGGTAAATTGTGATAACTTAAGAGGAAAGGACAAGGCAAAAACTCAATATGGAAATGGGGCAATGATAGCCAGAACATGGCAGGACAAGACAATATTGAGACTTGAGAATATGCCAGCCAATAAGCCTACAGTTTGTTTAAAAAAAGTAAAATTACATAACTAAAGGCTTTGTACCTAAATGTGCACAGTATTTGTAACAAAATTGTTAAATTCGCAGCTCAAATAGAAATAAACATGTTGACATTATAGCCATGACAGAGATGTGGCTGTAAGGTGACCAAGGCTAGGACCTGAACATTCAATGGTACCTGACATTTCAGAAGGATGGGAGGGAGAAATAGGAAGCAGATTAGCTGTTAATGAAAGATGCTATTGATACAGTAGCGAGCGATTACCTTCGTTCTAAACATCCCAATGTGGAACCAACTTGGACGAGGATAAGAAATAAAGGTAAGAAGTCACTTTTGAGATTAAGTTATATACATCTCCTAAAAGTGCAAGAAAGGGTGGTCAGGAACAAATAATCAGGGCTTACAAAATGGTACAGCAATTATCATAGGTGATTGACAAATCTGATTGGCAAATGTAGTAGAGACAGCAGTAGCAGGCAATTTTGTCCTGGGCACTGGGCCAAAGGTTGCAGGACTGCTCCAGTGGCACTGTCACTACATTACACCTGGCATGTGGGTGTATGGCTTGGACAGGTTGGCAGCTGCCACGGAGAGCTTAATCCAGCACCCCCAGTGTCTGCAGGATATATAAGACAGACCTGTAATCCATCGCTCCTGCCAGTGGCGCTCAGCACTAATATTAAGGACACAGGGGGATGGAGGTGACTCCAGGTGGCCTTTCTCACAGACAGACAGGGCAGTGCCAGTAGGCACAGAGCTGAGGAGGAACCAAATATAGGCCCCTCCAGAAGTCTTCTCTTAGGGCTCTCAGGGCTTGGCTTTGTACTTTCAATCTGCCTGCCATCCTCAAGCCTTATGGGAGGTCAAGTAGAGGAGGGTGCACCTGCTTCTGGACTAGGCACACTCAACATGAGTAGGCCTTCCAGGCACAAATTCCACCAGAGGCTGCCCAACCAAATTTCTGAGGCAAATGGGTTCTGCTGTAGGGCAGGCACCTTCCCCCAGAATCAGTCTTTCACCAGGACATAGAAAAAAAAGATGTGGGGCCTTCTAAGAGCACTTAAAATGGCATGGGGAACAATTAGTTGTAAATATATTATTGCATTTGTTCATAAATGTTCATGTTTCACCATTAGCTGTGTGAGCAAATGTCACTACAGCTAAATGACCCCCAAGGATATTTATACATCTGATGCTTTCCTGTCATATTTAATTCTAAAAATGAAACTGCTCTGCTGACCTTTTTAAAATGACATACAGCCTGAAGCAGCAGCTACTTGGCCATTAAATCCACGCCTCTCACAAGACACATACAGCAGATGCTGAATTACTCTTCTGAAATGAAGTTCTGCAATTACCATTCCCGAATCTAAAACAAGGTTTCTGATTGTTCATTCGTATGTGAGCCGATTAGACAGGCTTATACGACTATTTAGAATGACTCCTTGAAGAAAATATTCTGCAAAAAAGTGTTCTTATTTGTGATTACTTTTCTGGTTGTCTACTTGTGTCTTCTCACACAGAGGAATTTGTGTTAAATAGTATGCTGGTTTCGACAGCTTGAATATTTCTGAAATTGTAAAGAATTAGACTGTATCCCCCTTCAGGAACGTCACAGGAATTAAAATGGCACATGAATAAATTCATTATAAATGAAGTCAGAAGGAATTTAAGGCTGAAACTGCTAAAAGCATTTGCAATGCAGATTAACCTTTAGGATGTTACAGCGCTGTAAACCATTTAGCCAACTGTGCAAAATAATTTATCGATATTGTTCTGTGCATAGGTACACATTTCTGTTGAGGGGTCCATCCAATCTGAGACCTGGATGCATTAGATAGCTCATAAGCAAAATAAAAGTTGAGAAAAGTAAAATTCTAATCAGTTTAAGAAAAGTCAGCCAAGTGGTGAATGCTTGGGAAGGAAATAAGTGTTACAATTGACTTTTCAAGTATTTATCCAGTATTCTTTTGAAAGATGCTGCTAAGTTAAACTCCGTCAAACTCTTTGACGGAAATGAATCGAACATCAACTTTGAGTTTGACCCAGATAAGTTAGTCCTAACCATCAGAAGCTGACTGTAGCTGATGACTGCACCCTGTATATCTGCTAAGCGTTCACCGGAAACATTCTCTTTTGTGATTCTGAGTCTGCTTCCACCACCCTTTGAAGCAATGCACTGCAGATCATTGCAACTTGCTATACAGACATTTTCCCCCTAACATTTTTTTTTTAGCTCTTCTGCCATTTACCTTGAATAAATTACCTCTGATCCAATAAAGGGGAATATAACCAAAACTGTAAACATTTTATCAAGCTTCCCCTTGATCCTTTCTGTTCTATTGAGAACGAGCCAGTTTTGTGGAAAGTCTAAAGAAACTGGAAGTCACTTGTTTCTGGAACCATTCAAATTAATCGCTTCTTTACCCCCTCCAAAGCTTTGACATTTGTCCTAACAGAAGGAATTTGGTCATAGATTTGGCCACAATACTCCTGTTGGGATGCATCAGAAATTTGGCAAAAGGAGAGATAGAGAGTTAAAACTTACACTATTAAGGTGAGCTCCAGTAAGTATAACTACAGCAGAAAAAGAGAATTTTCAATCGAATCAAAAGCCATTTGAGTCAATAACAGCATGCACATTCCTAGGGGGCAATAAGAATTTGTATAAAGTGGAAGACGCAAGGAAGTAAAACAAAGTGATGGCAAACTGGCAGAAGTATTGAGAATACAGGAGAAATGTAAACAGTAAAGCAAGAAATAGTCAGACTTTCATCTTGATGAAGCTTTAACAACTTATGCAGTTGTGGCATCAAACTGCAAAATGGACATGTTCGTCAATCTATAGTCTTATGGATTCCAATAACTGGAAAAAGGCTGGGAATCAATTTTTAGATACGTGAAGATTTATTTTTCTAATTTTCTCTCAGTTTTAAAATGAAGGCTGGAATCTTTAGTATTTGTTAAAGTATTTTTAAGAAAACAGGAGAACAGATTATACTATTTAAAAATAAAAGAATAGATTAAACTATAATGGAATCAAACAGATAAAACCAGGAGAGGAAAGACAAGGAAAGCAGAAGTAATTAACAGTACTAGTAATCCTTCAGTATTTCATACAGAAATGTAAAATTATGAGGCAGATTGTCAGAGATTATAGAAAATTAAAAATGGTGGGTGTGACCCTGATGCAGAATTTCCGTTCCCATTTCCCTCTAATCCAATTTTTGCTGACAGGGTAAAGGGGACGGAAAACAGGAGCAATTCCATACTTGCTAAGACCATGAGAACTCAGTGTTTGAACTGATTTCAAACAGATCCTTAACCCACAGAACAGGAGTCATAAATTGATGAAATAGATAGGAAATGAATGGTGGGTAGGGTCTGAATAACTGTCGCGATCTGAATATTTTAAACTTAAAAAAAGCTGCCGCTTTCAGTGAAATTAAAAAAAACAAAAACCTGCTGGGCTTCATGAGGCCGGAACAATTTTTGAAACAAAGTAGAGCCTGGTTGTATAGGTTCATCAGAACCCATGGTGATATTTTTGCCAAGGGCTATCATTATGTCATCATGAATGCTCACTGAATTTCATCCTATTTTTCTAATTAAGCTGTTCAGAGATGTGACTCCACACCTCTGGAGCAGGCGGGACTTGAACCTGGGCCTCCCTGCCCAGTGGTAGGGACGTTACCACTGCACCACAAGAGGGCCATCACCCGAGTTTCAAAATCTTCAGTGATCTCAGCTGGCAATTAAGAGTTCACAGGACGATTGACAATTTAAACAGTCTACTAAAGAATTAGCTGCCTTTGATGTGAGGACAGAATATAAGTACGTTTTTTTATGAGAGATGAATCACTTGAGATTTAAAACCATTGAATGTATTTCATGAATGGGAGTCTTCTCATCAACAAATATACTGAAGTGAAATCTGCATTAGGTTGCTAGAAATTTCTTTCTTTTTCATTTTCACATGCCTCCTGAGGTTTGACCATAGAGGATGCAGACTGACTAACTTCACAGGTGACATGGAGGATATGACAGACCATGGTATTGGTACTGCTTCACAGTTAAATTTCACCTACCAGTCTCGAAACTGTGGCTCTTACCAAACTCTATTCAAATTTGCTGTGTCAGGGAATTTTAAACCCGCTCACTGGATTTGGGGGTCACTGGCTCAGCACTTGGACGTTATTAAATGTCACACATGTTGGAAATAAAAGGAACGGGAGAGCTAATTGCAAAACTGACAGTTTCCAGGTTATGTGTAGATTATATTGTGAGTTAAAAAATATGGGAGCTCAGATCATGGAAACATTTTGCTAATTATGACTGGTGAGCTGAAAACCTCAGATGGGCTTTCCAAAATTTTCTTTATTATTTTTATCAGCTCCAAATAAACACACGTCCCTTATATTTAATCCACCAAATCACTATCCCATCTTCCATCTTAGAAGTTAACCTACCCTGAATAACATCATCATAACCACAAAGCAACCAATTTAAACTTTTGGAATGTTTATATAGCATCAAACCAAAAGATTGTTACAGTAGGAAAAATTTGCACCTGTGAAGCCCGTGGCCCAAGTGTGACTGGACAAGATGACCAGAGATAATGTTGCAGGAAGGTTAACATCTACATTATCTCATTCTTCATTAACTTACAAACACTTTTTTGCCTTTAGTTTGTACAGTTTTCCTTCTCAAGTAAATTCTGGTTAAATATTCTTGGCACATAAAGAGAAATGCACTCCAAAATGAAAATGCAAATAGTTGAGAAACTAAAGGGAACTGCTGTGTTAGCTTAAGGAAAGAAACAAGCAGAGAAATGGTTAGTAATGATACTGAAAGGCTGGGCATGCAAAACCATTACCTGCTGTGGTAGTATAGCGAAGGAAAAAGAAGCCCCTAGGAATAGTAATACGAAGTACTGCATTTCAATAGGGTCCAACATTTTAAAGATTCAAATGTATTAAGTAATATACAGCCACATTTTTTAAAAAAATCATTTTTAAGTACAATTAAAGGTGATTTTTGAGGGTCCAAATTCCTCGAGAGTGTTTTCTGGATCATATACTCACTGACTGCAGCGCAGTCTGCAGTCATGTGATTTTGTCTGGTTCTTCTGCTGCTACCAGAAAGATCGGAGCTTAAGAGTGAATTTCCTTCCAATTTCTTCTCACCTTTAAAACTTGGCTAGCCCTCACTTCACATTTCCACACAACAGTCCACACGGTAAAATGAACCCATGGCCTACCAATACACTGCGCTGCATATCATACTGCAGCACACTGTGCCACAACAGAACCACTACATTTAATCATGTGGTCAAGCTCACAAAGATTGCAGGCATTTTCTGACCTCACAAGCATATAAATCCTCACAACACATGATGGATATGTTGCTTTACGGAAATCTATTATGCTTTGCCTCAAACAGTTGACATTGATACATGAACATTCAAAAGCTTTAGCTTGAATGTGAGATATGATATCAATCCTAATTTTTAAATTATTTAAATGTTTCTGTTGGACTGAATCTTTCATAAATTTATGTTTTTGGCATGTATACAGTCATTGTCTAATAAAATTTTAATTGATCAATTAGATCTTTTTTGAAAATGTAATTCTGTGCAACTTCTTGCTTCTTTAACCAGTTTTAGGGCATTAGACATCCTGACGTCGCCTGCAGAATTACACTTTGTTTATTTAAAAATAAGAAATGTGGCTAATTCCATAATACTAATCAAAAATCATATTGTATTTTATGATCCATAATAATAACCGCAAGGTTAAGTGTTATAACCTTGAATTGAAGGTCACCATTCCTTAAATGGATACATTTTATATTTCGGTGCTTCACGTCCAAGTTAAAAAGCCCCAAAATGTACAAGCAAGTGTGAAATATGGAGTAAATATTACAGTAAATTACTGTAAGTTAACACATGAACATTATTGTGATTACATGATATGGCAAAGAGAACGGTCAATAAGTTTAATAACGTATTACTGTAACTTATTGGTAGAACCCAATACAGGATAGACAGCTTTGTCTGCAATTAGTTTGTAAAAATCATTACTTCAATTAAACGATAGACCTTCCCTTTCTTTAACTACAAGGGGTAAACTTTTATAACACAATTAAAAGAATGTGGCAGGGATTTCAGAGCACCGAGTATCTCATATTTTTATTATTGGAAATGATGTGCAGGAAAGGAACAAAAATAACAAGAGACAAATATCAAGACTGCTTTTTAAACTCTTTGTAACATTAACTGCTTTTACTGTAATAAAATAAATTCTCTTTTGTATTTGGGATGATTTTAGTAAGTGATAAATTGCTTGAATCAGATGTGCTTCGACTGTAGTATTCACAAGGTAGAACAAATTCAAATAAGACAAAAGCCGAACAAAATGGCATCTTAAAATGCAATTAAAAATGAAAAATATAAAATGCACCATTTTCACAAAATAATACAAAAAATCCAAGAAAAAAAACATCTGTCAGACAATAATCCTCACCATCATCTGAACACTCGAACTGGACTTCCTTTTCTGACCAATCAAAGAGAAAGAAAAAGAATGTAATTTTGACAGTTTAAAGAAAGGATTTCTTCAGAAGCTGTCTTGTGCTGCAGTTAAAATATCTGGAAACAAATAAAAATAATTCCACATATGGGAGGCAAAAAATAAAGTGCAAAAAGGTAGATTTTCTCCAAATTAGTATGGGGAAGGAAAAAAGCTGAACTAAACTTGGCAGAAACCAGAATATTTAAAAAAGACAACATAAACAAGGTATAAAAGGTTAGAATAGTTGTCAAACAATGCAAAGGCTCTATAAAATTATATATTTGAAGAGGTAAACGATACAAGATTACATATGGCACAACGGGATGACAGAGTTGGAAAGTGAAACACTAAACATTTATTTTGAATTTTTGGTAAAGATTTTCTTTTAATGGGCGTAAGTACACCAAAGCATAGAAATAGCTATGTAATTTCATAACTAGAAATGAAGAATAAAGCAACTGATGCTAATTATCTCAAAAAAGGTTTTGTAGCATATGACGCACTAACTAAATTAATGCACTGAGTCACAGACAAAGCATGAATTTCAGGACCTAATCTTATTACAGCAGGTTTGGTCATCATTATATTAATGTTGGATCAGGTTGGTCTGATTGATAACAATACAATGTAAAAAGTTATGATGTCATTGTGACTACTTTAAGTCGTCATGGCGGTCTGATCCACAGATTCAACCTTTCCACTCTTCAGCCTCACCAACATAAAATGCACTTCTTTTGTGCAAGAATGGACTCAACTTTGGTCTATCCTACTTCCTTCCAGTAAGAATGGTTGAGTACATGTTAACCTTTACAAAAAAAAGGTCAATTAGTAAAGGAGTTTCAAACTCGGACATTAGTTGTGAGCCCAATGATCAGGCATTGGTCTATTAAAAGTAACACCATGACAGAAGTTGCTTCCTATTTTCCCTAAAAAGGCTTTACCAGCTGTCATTTTCTATTTTAGTAATTAAAACATCAGATAGGTAAAAGAAGATTTTAACTGAAATACTACATAATTTAAAACTTGGAATCGTGATTAAATTTATTCTTCTGGTGTTGATTTTAATGTTTTCCCCCAAAACTTAAGAAAAATTAGAGGTAACATTTATTTTAGAAGTTTTAAATTAAGTACTTGCTTAAAAGAAGAGAAATCACGAGCGTACTTTTAAGCAGTACACAGAACGAGTAACGAATGAACAGAGATCCACTTTGAACACAAGGGGCTGTTTGCTGCAACTTCTCCTGTATGTTTGAAGTAATAACTGTTTATTTTTCCTAGTAGAATGGTGGAATAGTGTTCACTGATAATAGTATTATAAATAAAGTGTACTTACTTAAGCATAAACGGAATGATCAATTAGCGTAAGTTTTTGAAACAAAAGCAGTTCTCATTCGGTTGAGAGAGAGACTAGGCCAGAATCCTGGATCTGAAGTGGTTTTGTCAAAGCAACGGGGCACAGGAACTTTGGGTACAAGTCAATCTACCTCCTTCCCTAGGCTCGTCATAAAGCCAACTGGGTGAGAGGAGAAGAACAAGCTTCTTGCTATTTTCTATTCTGACATCAAACAGCTGAGGCTGATGGAACAACAACCCTGCTAGAAACTCCATCAACTCTGTCTTCTTGCAATCAGTGGAACATACTCTTGATCAGCCACATCAATACCACCATTTTGGTTTTAAAAGCTTCTTTAGCACAGCAACCAGATAATTGTTTCTCTACACCAACTCTGCCAAACATTGCAGGATGGTGCCACTCTGCTATACTTGACTATATGGGACAGCTGTCCAAGAAGTGCTGAAAAGGGAACTGTAAAATGATTTGTGTTCCTGAAATTTGGCCATGATCCACCCCAAGACCAACTGCTAGCCAGAAGGCCTGCTATAGCTCACTTCTAGAGAGAAAACCTGTCTCAGTTTTGTTCAGTCCACTTTCTCTTACACTCACATTTGAAGGCTTCATACAAAGATTTGCATTAGCGTCAATTGTGCTTTGTTGCCAATTAGAAGATACAAATGATCCAATTACGATGGTGGGGTGAAGGTGCAGAACAACTAGAGACAGATTAAAACTATAGTGACTGAGAGCAAGAGGGTTAATGAATGAAACATACATATACAAGAACCAACCTACAATACGCAAATTTCAACCTTTCCATTTGACCCCATGGAAACTTACAAAACAGTCTCTGATCTCTCTCAAGGGGATGGTAAGAACTGCAGATGCCGGAGTCAGAGACACCAGTGTGGAGCTGGAGGAACACAGCAGGCCAGGCAGCATCTCTCTCTCTCTCCCCGCTACCCTAATCCATGCTGTGACATTCAAGTCCTCTATCTCCTCCTAGTGTTAAGAGACAATGAAAGTCCTCCTGTGTTCCAAATCAGCTTAATCCTACTATACTTCCAAATCCTACTATACCTCCAAATCCTAACATTACTGAAATGTAACAGTTAATTTGTGAATACGTTTATAAAATGGATACCAGCCTAGTGGTGAGTGAAATCCTTCAGATTTTCAGTAAAACTGGACACAATGCGTCAGAAGAGATTGGTTTGTAAGGTCAGAGGCAAAAATAAGGTGAGAGAAGCTTTTGGAGTAGATCAAAAAATTTGTTTCAATCAAAAGTTTAAAAACAATGCAGTTTTATTTACAACTACATTGAATGAAGGAAAATGCTTACTAGGGTTCCAAAAACATCAATACCTGTACCTAGCAGAAATGGGAGCAATTTCAAAGTACAACAAACAAAACATGCTAGCCTACTGATATTTTGGAGCTGAGTTGGAGGTGGGGATGCATACGACATATCTGAGGATTGGAACAAGTGAACTAACGTCCAGACAAACATGGGTAGATTGAAAGATTTGTCTATCACACAATTGTGAACAAATGATATTGGGCAAAGGGAGCAAAACACTGAAAATACAGGACATAACATAGGGCAAGGGTCTGAAGATATCAATAAAATCAACATTACACAAGCAGATAATGTACTGTGAGGAAAGAAAAGACCTCAATCGCCTAATTGTTCTGATCACCAGAATGCTGGTGCAACATGCTGGCTTTGAGGTAGACACACAGCAGTTTTCTAAAGGAGAGAATCAACAGGCTCAGAAAAGGGAGTCCTGATTAAGGTTCAAGTTTCTAAAAAGCAAAATAAATTAAACCCCCTAAGCTTTTTTTTTGACATATTCCTAACCCTGTGAGGTAGAGAAAATGGATCATAAATCGAGATTTATATTGAAGACAGTGGAAGTGAGTCAGCAAATTCACCAGGGATCTGATTAGTGTTTTCATGAAATATTCGAACATAACTATGTACAGAAAAGAAATGACTACTGAGGAAGCATTTTATTTTCCTGTAACTTGGCAATTATTTTATTTGACTCGATTCAATATGGATCAGATTGATGTGAACAGCGCAGGGTTCAATCCCCCTTCCAACCGGGGTGGATTCAGAACCTGCTTCCTTGTTATATCCATGGTGGAGATTGTGATCAGAACTGCTTTAGGGACAGAGAACTCAAAAAGAAAATATTACCCAAGGTAACATATACCAAAAAGAACTATGCACAGCATTATTTTCCACCTTACTGCCAAAAGGATTACATCAACTTCTCTAAAGAAATGCTGGAAAGAAATCCATCCCTTATTCATTTCCAAAACGAGTGCAGAGCTATTGTTAAGTCTTTCAGAAAAAAAAACTGATTGCAATAGCACAAAAGACTTCACAACGTAAGACAAGCTTCACATTTATGCCAAAGAAATAAACTACTGCTGCTGCACCTTGATGAGCCATATAAATTCTGAGGCTGAATAAAACACCAGTCGCCCAACTACAAGCATTGCACCCTACAGGTAGGGCACCCCGATAAGAATTATGTCTATTTTACACAGAGATGATAAAACATCCAACCAAAACCATGCATCAGTATCCCAGTGTAATGTTTTCCAAATTTTCCTGCTCTCAACAAAGTGTCATGTTTCCAGCTGCACCCTGATATGTCCCTAATGCGAAAAGAGAAGAATAATTTAAAAATTATTCATTAGAACATGCACTTATGATCAGGCATTTGTGACTTCTACAACTCATTTTTGTGTGTCAAATCTAAACACAATAGATATTATATGTCCATTTTTTCTAAATAAATCGAATGAAAACGACTATTTTTTGCATAGGGTTAATAACAAAGAATCATACAACTGAGATACACCGATGTTTTGTGCATGCCTAATATACTTCATTTGACACTAACTAAAATGACACTTCGATAAAACTAAAAGGCAGCTACTTTCCCGTATTTAAATATTTAGAATTGTTAATTGGGCTTGCTGTACAAAATATTCCCTGGATTTAAAATCAACTTTTGAAACTAGCATGATTTGCCCATGCACCCATCCAATTTTCTATGCATCATTGTTCAATTCTCCTCAAATTTGCTGGCAGTGTGTAATAGACATACTACCTTTAGCTCCTGTGGAGACACATGCAAAGAGTTTAACCCGAGCTGCGAACTATGACATGGATATGTGCCTCTACATCCACGTACAACAGTTCCTGGAATGCATGTCATATCCTTATATCAGACTGAAGTAGGCATACTATCACTTTAGTGTCAGCGCACCACCTTGCAATGTCTCAATGAAGATGACAGAGCTAGAGATGGATTCATAAAATGGTTATAGCAAGGAGGAGGCTATTCAGCCCATCAAGCCCATGCCAGCTATCAGGAAGAGCAATTTAGTTAGTCCCAAATCGCTGCAAATTCTTTTCCTCGGCTACTTCCCTGTTGAAGGCCAGGATTAAATCTCTCTCTACTCTTCAGGCAGTGTAATACAGACTGTAACCAATTGCAGCATTAAAAAAAATCTATGTTGCCTTTTGTTCTTGTGCAATCACTTTAAAGCTTTGTCCTCTAGTTCGCAATCATTCTGCAAACAATCTCACTTTCTAATCGGTCCAGAAGCCTCATGCTTCCTCCACCTCCCCCTCTCCTCTCTCTCCACACCACCCCCACCCCCACCCCCACCCCGCTGCCAATTCTTTGGTCTGTGTTTTTTCTTTGTTACTATATTGGGACCAAGGTTGGGATCAAATCTGACTCAGCATTACAGAATGTTGGAAATAGTCACAAAGATTGGCCAATTCACTGAGTGTAGCTGAAGGCACAGAGGGGGCTATGATGGTCGTGGGCCAATAGGGGACCTCAAACACTTAAGGAATTGCACACTGGTGATGCAGGTAAAGAGACAGACAGCACCTCAAGAAGGTGACATTCTCTCAGCACTTCCAATAGATTTATTTTTAATAGAAGACCACCACAGTGTAGAGTGAGAGCCCTCTCACTGAGCATCTACTTACTGTAGCTGAAAGGAAGAAAGAGGTGGGTGGGCTCAAGCTTATCATGGAGCACCGATGACCTGGTTTTCCAACAGAAGCCTACCTCCAGGTAGGCTGCTTTGGAAGGCAACAGGTCAACTGTAAATTAAACTGTAAACTGACCTTAATGTGCTTTTTAATTGTATTAACAAGCTGCACCCTATTAAACCTGCCTTCTTCAACTCTGTCCAACTCCATGCAAACCTCCTCCTAAATCCAGCCCTATGTCTCTATTCATCAAATTTAGGATTCTCTAATATCTTTTGTTTTTACAAATTTTGTACCACTGTACAATTTCACACTCTTCTGAATTATATACCATCTTACAATTGCCTGTCTATTCCACCAGCCTAAGTTTTCTTTACATCTATCACTATCTTGCTCAAAGTTCAAGTTTATGTATAAACACGAGAATGCGAAATATTTAGGATCACCAGACTTAAGATGTCATACTTGTTTAATTTCATCCATTCCGACTTCCACACACTTTGTAACGCCAATACATTTCAAGCAAGGTTGCAAAACGCATTCTTTGTGAGGAAAACATTTTTGTAAAACTGTAACTCATTCTCTCTTAATTGATCTTGTATTCATCCTCGACTGTCCACCAAACCCCTCTCTGCAGGAGTGTATCTGAATGATTTCATCCAAGGCCAATGTTATACAGCCAGTACATTTTCAAAAATTGCATGTATTACTCTTAAAGTTCCATTCCCTAATCATTTTGCAATCTTGGCTTCTTTCTTGACCTGTTATCCGAGTTTTAATTTACATAGTGCAAGACTCTGTATTTCAGGTTCACAACATTGCCTCTCAATTGCAACAGCTTTACATATCATTTTCATTTCCTGGCATTCCCCTTAGAGAACAAGGCTTGGGAAACAATAATTGGGAATCATGAAATGGCAGAGTTTACATGTGTCTTCACAGTAGACAACACAAGGTTCCAAAATTGCTAAATAATCAAGGGGCAAAAGGAGGAGAAGAAATAAATATATAAACTATCACTAGAGAAACTGATGGGACTAAAGACAGATCAGTCCCGTGGACCTGTTAGGATGCATTGTAGAATATTAAAGGAAGTACTTACAGAGATAGTGGATGTACTTCCATGAATCTTAAAGGCCAGTTAGGTTAATGTCTATTATTGGGAAATGTTAGAGTCTAATTTAAGGGATGTGACAGCAGATCGTTTAGAAATACACTGTATGATCAATCAGAGCCAGGGAAACATCATAAAGGTGAAGTCATACCTGACAAATTTACTAGAGTTATTCGTGGAAGTAACAAGCAGGATAAATAAAGGAGAAGCAGTTGATGTCATATATATTTGGACTTTCAGCAAATGTTTGATGGCATCACACATTAGTTTACTTAATAAGACAAGAGGAATGAGAGGTGATGCTTTTGAAACATGTAAGACTCTTAGAGGATTTTACAGGGTAGGTAAAGAAAGGTTGTTTCCCATTGTGGGAGAATCTAGGATCAGAGGGCATCACTTCAGAATAAGGTGTCACACAGTGATGAGAAGGAATTTCTTTTCTCAGAGGGTAGTGAATCTATGGATGTTACTTTATGCAGAGGAATGTCGAGGCTGGGTCGTTATGCATGTTCAAGGCCGAGACAGACAGATTTTTTTGGGACATTGGAGAAAAGTGGAATTGAAGATTATCAGCTCAGCCACGACGTCACTGGATGGCACAGCAGACTTGAAGTGCTAAATGCCTACATCTGCTCCTACGTCTCATGGTATACTCCAAACTTGAAATTTTAATAAAGCTTTTCCTGATATCTGTTATTTCAGAGTCAGGGGATTGTGCTACATTCTGGTCATTGATAGGCCCTTCTCTTGCTGATTATATTGGCTTAGCCTACACAATACATAAAAATTAAATTCTTGGTCTCACTATAACCTTGCCTATTTCCATCTTCTGATTCTTACATTTGTTATGAATACCTTCTTCCCCAGTATTGGTGGCAGTATCAAAGCCTACCCTGTAGCCCTCCCTAAACTTTGAATTCTCTCCAACTTGAAAAATATTTCAAAACTGTGTCTCTTTGAACAAGCTGTATATCATTCCCATCATCTCTGCTTTGCTATCTATTTTCTTGGGCATATTTTCAAAGACATGGATATATTTCAGATATTTTAATGTAAAAACTTGTTTTCACTTGTCACTCTTAAGCGATCGCTTTGACCATTTGTTACAATTCTTAATTATTTTTAAAGAACGTAGCCGAAATAGTGCAGGAATTAGAAAGAGTGGAAAGCTATTTCCGAGAGGTGGCATAAGTACGACTGGATGAGTGGCCTCTTATGCTGTGAAGTTCAACAGCACTGAGTTGTAAATGGAATAGTACCGGTGATTAATGTGTGTTACTCATCTATTAAGAAATATTCTATTCCAGTGTAGATTTTGTTACAGTTCTCCAGCTGAAGAATAGATTCTTTTTGTGTAAGCATAATTGAACTAAATTTACAGGACATGCCCTAAATGCTTGACAGAATGAATACACCAGATTTGAGGGGGAAGTATGCAATTTAGACCCTTGGCTATTAATACAGTCATCAACTAAGCAAATCAGAACCTTGTTCTAACAGCTCCTAATACAAATTATGTACTGGTAATAACTGTAAACAAAATTCGACATTATTTATTTGCCACAAATTCAAAACTTTTTTTAAGCACTTGACACTATCATCCCATTGTGTATAAGTAACATATAATCATAAAAATCTTTTTTCCCAGTTAGACGTTTAAAAGTAAAGCAACTTAAATCTCTAATATCATTAACAGGAACCAAAGGCAGCTTTTTAAGCAACTTATCCGTAAAATCACAAATTAGTAAAACCAAACAAAAATTTAATTGTGTCTTAGACTTCAACAGCACAGCAGAGTTATACTGTAAATACAGAAGTGAAACCAGTGAAAATTATTACATAAATCATACTAAAATGAATAATTGGCTAATGCAGGGAAAAGCTTGATCGGTTGAAGCAAATGAAATGAAATAGGAATTCTCAGAGCAGATTTTCAGCAAACAAAATATTACTTACTGACATAATTAATAATTTTTTATACTGCATAAAAAGACTGTGCTATTGTGTTTACATGTGGTAGAGACAGCGAGCATAGATTTCATAAGAAAATCAAGCAGTATTACTTCAGAAAACATGTGAATACATGGTATAATTAGACAAAATGAATGGATGCAAATGTAACAGGTAGGTCAACTTTCCAACTTCATGTGAAGCATTTATTTCACTTCAAGTAAACTTATTTTTGCCCCTGTATCAAGAGCAAGGACAATAAAGATAGCAGAATCAATTACTTTGAAGGCGGATCAATAGCACTACAGATTTGAAAATGAATCATTTTTGAAAGTTGTGGCATTGTAATTTTTCATATTGATCTACTGATCTACAATACATTCATCTACAATAATGCTACCATAACTGTAGGGCTCACTGAATGCAAGGCACTTAGGACTTCTTGTTTAATCTTGAAACCTGTAGGTAAGATCTTCTCATAACAGAAAACAGAGCTTTGATTAGGGCTCAAGTTTATCGAGATTTTTCCCATCTCTTTCACATTTTGCTTTTCCTGAACAAAACCCTGGAAACAGGCTTTTTTGGCTTCCTTAAAAAATTCTAGAGGAGTTCTGAAAATTTGAACAGTAGGTTAAAGAAAGGCAGACAGCATTTGGTGGAAAGGGTGAAGAAAGGGTAAAAGGGACCACTCTTAAATCCTAACTAGAGCTATTTCATGTATCAATTATAAGTCACCAAACTGATACTTTAGAATATGCCGTGATGCATCAGATCACATCTATTAAATATGTATAGTGCTTATGTTAACAATGTCAAAATATTGACAGTAAGATTTGAACAAATATTTGGTTTAAAAAGTGACATTACAAATTCAAATAATACCCTCAAAGTAAATGTTGATGTTGTTCCCAAGGTATCTTCTCATCCATTTCACCAGTTGAGGATATGTGGTTTCAAATGGACAACTTAATAATTCTTTAATAAACACTGAATGTTACTACTTGATAAAAATATTATTTTTTCAGATATTTTACTTGTAACATAAAGGTGAAAGAATCTGAAATCCTTGTTCTATAATATTGTTGGTTGGTCATGTTGGCTACCTTTCATCAAGGGGTATCAAAAATACTTTGCAAACACACCACCCAGGCAACAGATTCAGTATACACACCAGCATTAGGCCAGCCTCTTTTCCTATCACCAATTGATCAACCTCTCTTTGATAATTTTTCCCTGTCCCCAGGCAAAATTCTCCATATCATGCAAACCTGCTATTGGGTCAGGAGTCGATCAGTAAACGCCTCAGCAGCGGCTACATGAAAAGGATGGAGATTCAATGGTATAAGGTGGTGAATAAGGCCGGCTGATGATCCTGGGTGGGTCAAAAATGTCTAGTTAATGGGGAATTGCAGGCCTGAGAAGCAGGAATGAGGAAGAACAGTCAGGGGAAGGACCATCATGGGAACTCCTCAGGCAGGCACTGAATCCTGGAATTTGAAAATACACTCATCTCCTGAAATCAATCTCAAAGTCCTTGCCTCAATGAGGCTCCCTCAGTTCTAGTTAGAAAGTGGTTGGCTGAAGGCAGATCTGGACCTGGAAACCAATTTCATAAGCTGGAGCATTCCCCCACCCAACACAAATACACTCATTTTTAGATTTGTCTTTCCTTTGCCCTGACAATAGCCCGCCAATTTAACAAAAAAGTGACTGGAGGAAAATTATTCTATATCATTAACCTATTTCAACTTAAAATTCAGAAGCATGAGGTTTCTTGATTCTCCCAAAATTTAGAAGCCCCTCCAAAAACGTAGAGTTGGCATTCTGAGGGCTGATTAGGGAATATCTCAGGATCATTCAGGACAACTAAACTGTAAGTAAATCATATTTTAGATTCTCCCTCAGGTTAAATTTAAATAGCTATTTTTCAATCAATGACCAAGAAATGATAATGGAAATGTCTTCCAAATGAGACATTATTTTCAAATCCAGTTCTTGCTATTGATCAATCCAAACTCTCAAGCTTGATCAAATCTTGCAAAACCAAGGCCAGCGTGCAAGATTCCAATGTGAGTAAAGGTCACGGAGGATTAAGTACACTCACAGCAAAACACAGTCCCAGCTGATAACAAAAATCCTTGTAACAATTTTCGTGCTGACTCTCTCAACTGTGCAAAAGATTATGTATGTTTGTGGTCACATTTTTGGATATACTTAGCCAATTCTAGTTTTCAGTTAATTGTTTAGTATACTTTCCCATGTTTGGAAACATAGAATCCAAACTAACAAGCAGACAACTGAGCTAATTGCAAATATTTCAGGATAAGTCATTGGAAACTAATTTTAATAAATTTAAAATGCCAGTGAGCATAACTGGACAGATCAATAACCAAGGTATATAATTATATTTGCTATTTCTTAAATCAATTAAAGAAAATTTGTAGTTAGAGCTATAGCTGGCAATTTTCTTTTGTAACTCAAGAAAATTTTCTGAAGCTGATGTTGGCAGTAAGCAGCTGAATGGGTGTACAGCTTCCCTCAGTGTTATTTGGCTTCTTGTCTGCAAGCAAAGATTCAGTTAAAAATAAACTTACATTGGAGTGCAGGCTGGGAAGCTATTTTTGTGGAAGCCACATGAGCCCACATGTTTGTCAATAGTGATAAAAAGGCAGAGGAATAATACAGTGGAAAAATACACAAATCACAAGAATAATTAAGAACACTAGTATGTGATAACAAACTTACCTTAACTCCATCAGTCTTCTTATTCATCAAACTCTTTGCTGCTGTAAGTTAATAAAAAAAAAACATTTTTAAACACATAGTTCCAAACACCACAAGCATGTTCCTTTGGCAAAACCAATGCAGTTTTAACTTGCTGCTGCACCAGTAGTAATAGTTAAAGAGCTGCTGCAAGCCAAAACTAATTTTGTTGCAGTTGAAAGCAATCATTAGGCAGAAAAGACCCAAAGCAATTTTATAGACAGCAGGCAAAAGAAAATTTTAAATTAAAATAGCAAGCATGGATTATTAATCAAACAATCAATCAGGCAGTGATTGCTTCGAGATGCAAAAATGCCCGATTAGTGGCTTAGGGTCTTACCTTACAGGGAACACGTCCCAAACAAAGTGGGAAAAGGTACAAAAAAATAAAAGGAGGAACAGAAACAAACAGGTGTTTGATTAGGTCACATCTTTCTCAAAATTTCCCCGACACAAATACACATCAAATGTGTAAAACCCATTAAAGAAATGGGGACTTTTACCTGTAACCAACATTTTTTTAAACAGTTTCAACCAAAAACAGACAAGATATTAATAAAAATGAGGGATTAATAAATATATACTTCCTTCACTTGCTATTGGCATATCTAACGATCAAAAGAAGCTGCAAAAATGTCTCTTTTGCATAGCTGCTGGTATTTACTTAAAATTGGACAATTAAACCCATCAAGGTAACAGAATTATGAAAACGTCATCAAATTTTGTTTGACAAATAGAGAAAAAAAAATCAGATTAAAAAAAATCAAGTTGGAATTCACGTTTTTCCATAAAATTATTTTTGATTTGCAAACGCACTTAAAATGAGGTCATTGCAGTCAGATCAATGTTTAAAATTTAGCAACACTTCTTTACAGTATTTTAATCAGAAATATAAGGAGCAATATAGTTAGGATTAGAAGCAACCTTTGCCTATATATTTCAAAGGGATAAATTTCATTAATTTCTATTTAGTGTGTTCAATACTGCTCAAGAGCATGGCTCCTCCATTCCTCCACTCTCCTGCTGTAACTATAAATGTAAGGTAATCTCCCAAACTCTTGGAAAATCAAAAATGGTTGTAAGTAAACTTGCTATTTCTTCAAGGATTTGTCAATATTTCAAAGATATAGCAACAGATAAGGATAATCTGCATATTCCATGCCGTTTTGCTCAACATATTTGCCATGTTTATCTCAGAGGTTTCCTTGGCTGATCCACAAATTGTTCCGTGCTAACCAGACCAAACAGCAACAGCTTCATTCATTCAATTTGTTAAGTTACTGGACCACAGGAATAGTAGACCATTCATTGCCAAAGTGTGCGGCTACAAGTGAATTAAATCATAGCTGATGTACATTTTAAATTTATTAATCAGTCTTTAATATAAATATTTTAATATCTATTCCTAAAAAAAAATTCATTCCTATTTTTATGAATTTTAACTGACTCAGCATCCACAGCCCTGTGGAAGAAAATTCTAGAATTTCCATTAGCATTTGTGTGACAAAGTCCACCTCCAAATTCAAGATTGTGTCCTCTTGCTCTGAATTTCCACCAGAGGGAGCAGTTTCTCCGCAGCTTTCACGATTTTTCAGGGCAATTTATAGACAGTAATTGATCAGTCCTCAGTCTTTTAAACTCAAACAAATATGAACCAAATTTTATGTAACCACTCTTTACAAATTAACTCTAAGCTGTGAATTACTTTAAGTCCAGTAGTCTTGTAGTCCATCAGATGGGTTCACCAACGCTATGTGCAACTGAGACACCACTTTTTCTCCTTTACATTCCAACTCCATTGCACGAAAACTCAACATTCCATTTGCTTTTGATTAAAAATATGTAAACATGAAAAGTAATGATTAAGATATGAGGACACTCAAACCCCTTTGCTCCACATTAGTTTTTTGCCATTACAAAAAATTTGATTGATCCATCCCATTTTCAAAATGGATTACTTTTCACATTGAACTCTAGCTTTCCCCATTCTATCGGTCTCCCTGTCCCCTCATTAATTTTTGCTTTCTTTCTACAGAACAGGCCACATATTCTAAGTTGGCTGTTGATGCCAAGTTTAATGCAAAATTTTACATTTCTTAAGTGAAGTATTTGATGAAAGTGTGGGACACCAGTACAGATCCGTGAGTGACACCATACATCACACCGTATCAGGGCATGGTTTATTTCAGTTCTACGCTCGAGTTCCTAACCGCAAACAAATATTCAGATCATCAGAATACCTCTAAATATGAACTATTATTTTTGTTAAAAGTTTCTGTGTGGACCCTTCCAAAAGTCCACATTTGCAGCACATTTTATCTGGTGAGTATTTAAACTGATCATGTTGGTGCCTTTAACGCTGCAGCTAGAAAAGCACATTCTGCTTTATTAAAGCCAATTGTTGTAGTAATTATCCACCTCTCACTTTCCTGAGTCTCACAATAAAAGATGTATGACTAATGCAATGTGCCATGGAAGTAGACCGATTCAGTCACATCACATGACCATTGCCTTCTCATTGCTGTAGTCTAGTTTCCACAAGTTTCCTAAATTTATCTCATTGACACAGAAACCCAACATGATTTGCAAACTGACAGCATTACCTGCAGCAAGCATATTTTGCTGTTTCTATCTCAAATGACTTCCGCCACTTTGCCATGACATTGATTTTTAGGTTCTGGCTATGTAATGATATGAAGGACCTTACAAGCAATGATAACAATTTTAGGCATCAGGAACTTGGGTTCTGAAGAAAGGCGAAGGTGACTTCATTTTCTTTAAAAATGGCTTTGAAGCTAACCCAACTGATTGTGTATATTTTAAAACTGAATCAGGCAAACTGTTCATTCTATATTCTTGGCCAAAAAAACAGAAATCCATGAATCTATTGAAATATTTGAGCCCCTGGGAAAGCATTGCTTGATTGCAAGCTATGGCTCTCTGATCTCTTCAGTCAAATGTTTATTCCCAATACAAGATCAAGAAGTTTCAATTCCTTGCAGTTCCTGCTATTGATGCTTTCAAGGTTCTGGATGATTGACACTTTTTATTGATCTGTAGCGAAAGGAGATTTTACTTGGAAATAGAAAATTATGAATGAATAAGTTTTTGTGAAAACTTTATTCGACATCTCCTATTGTCACTATATGCTTCAGTGCTTCTATATGGTGAACTGATTTTTAAAATTCATTCATGGAATGAGGGTGTCACCGGCTAGGCAGCATTTATTGCCCATCCCTAATTGCCCACAGGGCAGTTCAGAGTCAACCATGTTGCTGTGGGTCTGGAGTCGTATGTAGGCCAGACCAGGTAAGGATGGCAGTTTCTTTCCCTAAAGGACTTTAGTGAACCAGATGGGTTTTTTCGACAATGGATTCATAGCCATCATTAGACTCTTAATTCCATTTTTTAAAAAAATTGAATTCAAATTCCAACTTCTGCCATGGTGGGATTCAAACCCTGGTCTCCAGAACATTATCTGGGTCTCTGGATTAACAGTCCAGCAATAATACCACTAGGCCATCGCCTCCCCTATGAGCGATTGAGCATTGAAGAGTCATTGCTTGGGCATATGTTAATCTTAGCACAATGTACAACGAATTTCACTCAGTTTTGACTATGGCAGGCTGAACTTCACTATATTCACAAATTCTGGGCCAGTGTGCACTCCATGTAATATTGACTATTACAAATTACTTAATGCTACAATGAAAATTTATGCAATTGTCAAATACGTCAATTACTACACAACATTGTTACATAACAAATTAGTAATCCATCAATAATTTCAAAATCAGTGGCCCTATTGATCCATGTGGAATTTTAAGATCTTTGCACATCTATATATAGACACAGAGGATAGTCAGCCAACACAATTGGAATATGTACCTGAGAAGTTTCTTGTGGCCAGCATTGTTGTGAGAATAGCCCCCTGAGATAGTTTGAAAGAAAATAAAAGTGATAAACAAATTCTGGCAAAGCAGATTTTATATAGTGACAATATCATTGTTTGGATACAGCTCAACAAGCAGATGACATTTCTTTTTCCCAGTCAGTGAGAGCTTTGATCATGCAATATTTTTCGTAGCACACAAAATACAATGAAGTGCATTTAACAAGTGACGTGCTGTATCACTTTTACATCAACAGAAAATGACTGGTGCAAATTGTGATTAAAAGACATATTTACACACAAGTCTCATTTATCTATCCAATGGACCATTTATCAGTGTAAACTCCTGCAAAACAGGTGCAATTTTTTAAAGTGGATAGCAGTCTTTAAACAAAGTTCCACCTGCACACTTAAGCAACACACTCAGGGTCAATCAGAGATAAAGGAGCAGTGAATGGCACACTTCCTTGCTTCCCAACTGACTATGTCTAATTAATCCTTGTTTCTGATACTTCTCCAGAATGTTTAACATGAGAGTAACTGATGCACACAACCGAGCAAAGCAGCATGGTGGAACACACAGGCAGAGACGAAGATGCCAATTTTGAAAGCGAGGATTAAAAATTTGCATGGGAGTGCAGAGACTTCCAAGTGTTCTTGACAGAAATGCCCCTCATGCCATCTTAAGGAAGACAGCACTGGTAGTGAATGCCAACGTTCACTTACAAGAAGGTAGACTGGTGCTGTAAGGAGATCAACAAGCCTAACAGTCCAGGTAAGATAGCAGAGTAGTATTACATCTGGCTTTCTTTGCCACCTTGAGTGGCATTTTGAAATACTTCAAAAAGTAACTCTGCACCATGCATTCTTTTCAGGAAGGACTCTAACTTGAAATCTCAGACCATGGCTACCCAGTCCTCTGAACAACAATTACTCACACAAACAATCTTAAAACCACTTCATTCACATTTACAGATTGAAATCCCTGTGTACACCATCTCAGTTGTCTCATGCCGCTTGGCACACATTTAGATTCTAGATTTCCTCACAATTATTTAACCTGTGTGCAGCAAAATTGAAGAATCATGTGGACAAGCAGAAATAGGAGCCCCAGCTACAAACATCACATGGACTGAGATAAAGGTCACAGATTGCATGGGAAAGCACAACATTCTTGTCACGGGAGGTGGCAAAATGTCAGAACATCATTCAAGGCTGCCGGTAAACTGTTCCAGTAATGTAGTCAGTGGAGGCTCCCCACCAGGCGCAAGCTAGCACTTCAGTCTCAGAACTCTTTAGAAAAGCATGAGCAGCCAATCAGAGATTGGCTCTCTGTTAGGGATCACTTTCCTAGGTGGTCATTAGGGGGCAATTGTCTTCCTTCAACATCGCTAAAGACCACTCTAAGAAATATCTTTCCCTTTGCAAAAAGATTCGTGACTGAAATCTGCTAACTGTTGCAGCTACAACAGCGACCTCAAGACAAGGCAAAGGCAGCTGGTTTGTGCCTGTTAGTTATTATTTTTTGTGTGTCTGATTGCTGCCAGGCTGTTGATTGCAAACTTACCCACAATGAAAAGTGATGTTATAAGGTCCTGAGGGGAACTGACAGAGTGGACACTGGAAGGATGTTTTCTGTTGTGGGAGAGAGGAGGACTAAGGGACACAATTCAAAATTAAAAGATCTTCCATTTAAGACAGAGAATGAGGAAAATGTTTTTCTCTCAGAGAGGTGTGTGTTTTTGGAATTCTCCGACAGCAGTAAAGCCAGACGATTGGCTTTTCCAATAAATGCCGCGGTCCATTGCCTGTTGTCAAGTCATGATCTGCAGCTGAAAGCGAAACTTCTCTTCCTGTGGTGAATCTCAAGGCAAGTCCCGTCTTTTCCTCGGTGAGACAATCTCCTTCAAGTGTCTTTTTCCCCAGAATGAGCTGCCCTTATTGAGGTGCTTGCTATCACAAACCAACTTCTTTCATCTGAACACAGTCTGGGTGCTTCCATTGCCCACAGAAATGGTCTCAAGGGCTAAACAATTATCATACAATAGTGCATGAATGCCAGACATTCAAACCTTCTTCAGATAAAGTGGTTTTCTTTGCTTCACGCCAATCTTTGCAATTTCAAATTGACATCAAGTCTGGGAAACTACGCACGTCAGTTTCTGTAGAAATTTAGACAGTAACTCACCCGGCCATTCTGTTCAATTCTGATGTCTCCTCAATGTAATATCCCCAAATGATCCATTTACATTTTACTGACTTCCCAGATACTTACCCAGACATGACTCAGACCCTGTCTGTACAGAAAACACAAAAATCACCTGAGATAACAAGGCGTGGAGCTGGATGAACACAGCAGGCTAGACAGCATCAGAGGAACAGGAAAGCTGACATTTCAGGTCTGGACCCCTCTTCAGAAAAATTTTTCTGAAGAGGAGTCTGGACCCGAAACGTCAGCTTTCCTGCTCCTCTGATGCTGTCTAGCCTGCTGAGTTTATCTAGCTCCACGCCTTGTTATCTCAGACTCCAGCACTGGCAGTTCCTACTATCTCCGCATGAAAATTACCTGACCTGCGTGGAGCACATCTTTTCCAAGTAACCTGCTCTGCTCATATTCTATGCTGCTTTTCAAAAAGTAAAAAATGTCAATTTCTGCATATGTTCATGGGGGTATACACTAAAAATACCCTATCTGTGACCACTTGTTGACTCACTTAGACTAACAAATTCCCTCTGCCAAGTCTTTAAATAGACTTTTCTCACCTTGGTCCCTGACAAAATGGCAGTACCAATAAGAAGGCAAGAACTCAATGAAGTCTCAATGGCCTCTACAAAACCTTTTGAACTGAGCCATAACATTACCCACTGGATCTTGGAGTTCCCCTGCCCAGTCACTGAGGTGGGTGGTATCACACAATGGAAAGGAAGGGTTTCTAGTTAAAGGGACTATGACACAGGTTACCTTGGGTTAACTAGATGTGAATGTTGAGCTGCAAAGGCAGCAAAAAAAATGGACAGGAGACCTGGAAAATACTGCCGTCAGGTCTCTCACTATTAGCTGGAATCCTTGCTGCAGGATCGGAGAGACTGCACTGAAGCAATCTTTCCCAAGATTGAAGGGGACAATATCTAGAACTGTGCAGATGTTCATGGGGAAGTGACCGTGGAAGTCTGCAGCTGCAGTGTGGGCTCTCCAACCTGTACAGTGCAATAAGAAAACCTCAAGGATGTAGGAAATACACTTGGAATAACACTATCCGATGCCAAAGCTATTCTCTGACTTACCCAGCAATGTCCTGCAGAGTACTCCTCAGAACAACTGTTGTAGCTGCACTCATTCTTCTCCCACCTGTCACCTCAAATCCCTGTCTGAGAAGCTAATACCATGTTCACACATGCACCAAGCCATTGTTAATGTTCATCACTCTTTCCTGACTGTCTTTGAAGGTGAAGAGTACACAGCCTTGGTGGTGGCCCTCCATTGCTGCGATTCTTGATCGTCTCCAATAATATCCACGAAACTGTCCACTCAGAAGGATGTCTTATTGCAGGAGACTGCAAATGTCAGCAACTACTCGTCTTTAACACGGATGCCTCCTCAAAAACTGGTGCTCATATGTCCTCTGCTTGTAAACATTGGGTTGTGACTCCTTGGAATTGGATCTCTGCATCCATCTCTCTGCTTCTCCTCACTTGGCAAGGAGAAGGTAGTTTTCATCAGATGTAGATGCATCTTCTGCCCGCGCCAAATCTAATAGCAAAAAATTCGCAGGCTTGAGTGTGGAACCAGCTCCTCGTCATGAGTGTGTAGAATGATAAATTGCAGGAGAAACTATAGATTTAAGTTTGCCAATGGGCACTTGATGTATCCTTTTGGAACATCTCATGTTGTGGCAGCAATATGTATTGACCAGTAAATTTGTGCTTCTTCACCAAACATTCCACCACCCAAACACCTCCCCACCCCCACAAAATGGACATCCCACTCTCATTCTTGATGTCACAAGATAATTGCACCAATGTTTTCTTATTTGAATTTCACGCTTAAGATACTGCATTTTGTTTGATTATATGACGATTAGGTCTTCAGGCTTAGGGAAGAGAGCAGAATGATATCTGACCTTCAGTTTTCTTCTAGCGTTGAATTTCTTCAGGCATTCCACAGTCTCTTGTCTATGCATACAAGAAGCAACAGTTGATCGTTGCTGCAAAATAAAAACATAAAGGGAGACAGGTAACACAGTTTGCACAAGTTCTGACACATTGAATAGTAATATGTTTTTTGTAAAACACCCACAACAATTTGTATCTAATCATATCTTTTTAGGTACTTCTTTAATACCTACTGAATAATTCAAGCAAATACATAAATAGCTAATTGGGCTCACTGACGTATATACTCTGTCTAAGGAACGTGCACCACTTTCCCTAACTATTAGTAATGCTAATGCTTGACAAAAGCAACAGAAATAACTGTGACCCATTTCAGGCAAAACTGTCAGTCGTACTTGCAATTAAGTTTTGAAAGATAATGTCCATGACAGTCAGTCTGGATGCGGGTGACCAAAAAGCCCAACTTGACTTGATTTCATAACCTTGTTTTTATTTCTCTTTCAGTACCACCTTTAAGAACACTTACTGGTGCAATATTGCAAAAAACCCTCAAAATTAAAGTTCTGCTTAATATCAGTACAAATAAAATCCAGCAACAATCCAAGCAGGAATCCTACAAATTCTTCAACATCTAGCCAATATAGAGGATTATACCATAATTTCAGGAAACTCAATGATGAGAAAACTGAACTGTCACAATACTAATGTCACAGAATTTGATAACTATTAGTACAATTTGCCTGGAGTTAAATGCACTACAATTTATAAAACATTTATCTTTTGGTGTTTTCTGAAAACTATAATCCTGTAAACTAATTATATATTTGCAACACCAGATTCCCTTTCTAATGTTTAGCCCACAGTCTTGCAATCCTGGGAACAAACAATAACTAATAACCTCCTGCACTTGAGCATTTACCCATCCTCCCCAGCAAAGGCTGGGACCGCAATATTTTTGCTAAAAAATGCATTTGGACCATAAATAAACGTAATAAATGATTAGGTGTACAAAATGTTACTCGGGGGTCCAATCAACCAGTGAATTCCTTTAATTAGACTATTGTTTTTAACTTTTGCTTGTGTTCTGATTGTTTGAAACTTTAGTATTATAGAAGTTATCGGGTGGCTGTATTGAGACCAATGCAGAAGTAGCAGATCTGCCTCAGGAATCATGTTTTAATGTGACATACCATGCCAGAAACAGCAAATTGCAAGTTCTTGCAGACAGCAAACTGAAGGTCCACCTGGCCTTCATGTGGAAATAAAACCTTGCCTGGCAATACTGGGTGATCAAATCAGTTGTGTGTCTTGGTCAACAGATTTCAACTAACCTCACAGAAAACAGATTAATTGATCAATTTTCTGACTGCTTTATGCAGACCTTGCTGTCTGCAAACTGGTAGTTATGTTCTCTATATTGCAAAAGTAGCTCCACTTTTAAAACTAAATCATTACTTTTAAAACTACTTTGGGGAAGCCAGAGGAAAGTAAGTCTTGAAACTTCATAACAGCAGCAGGCTTTTTATTTTAAATCAATACCTCCACACATTCATTAGTTAAGACTGTGTTTCAAATGATGATCCCAGAGCTCTGTATATTTGCTAAGTAATGAACTACCAATACAAAGTATTAAGTACACACAGCATAATAATTTGTTATTGATGCAAAAAAAGGTAGCAACGTACACAAATCCACGGATGTTTCAGGGCTTCAGAGGCTGTGATTCTTTTGGCAGGATTTATTGTTAACATTTTATTGATTAGATCCTTAGCTTCTGGAGTCACTGTATCCCACTCTGGTGATGGGAACTACAAGTAAAATGACAGAGTTAACTAGATGATTATCATCAATTCAACATTTGCCTGTGGAGAAGATTTGCATTTCACATTAGCACCACAACAACAGGAACAGTTAGGTTGTTTAATAACAACAAGAGAATTTTTTTGTGCTAGAGAAGAAATATAAATCTGACTCTAATTGAAAATAATTAAAAGTATTTCGACAAAATGCTAAAATTCTTTCTAAATCAAGAATATGGACAACAATTTCCTCTCCCATGTGCCCATCTGCAAATCTACCTCGGGCAAGATGCTGCCAAAATGTCTCCTAACTTAACCAGACTGAAGGTTATGTTCGTGCGAAGCTTCATAGTGAGAATTAACCTTACACAAGATCAATCTACCTCTTGTTCTTATAAAGGCTGAGATCAAAGAACAATTTGAATCTAATTAGCTGAATGTTGTGCATCAGCATAATCCAGCCTTTTAGGTAAGAGCTTTGTGGCTTTCCTTTCAATCTACTACTTCCTGGAATGCTAGATTTCCAGAGATGTTAGTAAATTGTACATCGAAGTAATTTACTCTCGACCAGCCTGCACATCGAACTGATTAATGCATTATGCACTTGCTCAGTTATCACAACATTGCTCTAGGTGTGATCATGCCAGTACTGAAAGACAAGATGAGCACTGACTATTTGGATTTGGCAGAAGATATTTTATATCACTGAGTGCTGGAGACCTACCCACCAGGTTAGGTGTTAGGCATCAGATAAAAAGACTGAAGGCTACAGTATTAGGATGTGTGTTTTGGAGAATGGGTAAAAACAAAACAAATGGAAAGGTATCATTTAGCTGGTATCAATTTACATATTTATTTTTATATTAAAAACGAGGTGACGAATAACACTTCTTCCTGAAAGTCAGAGAATTAAAATCGTCTACATGCATCAATAAAATATCTTCAACCACTGGAAAAGAGTTAGCAGAAGCTACTCAATGTACTTACATCATAAGCACCAGCCTTGATCTGCTGGTACAGCCTATGCTGATCTTCATCCCAGAAAGGAGGGTAACCAACCAGTAGTATGTACAGAATAACACCTGTCCAAATTAAAGAAATACTGAATACCTAATAGTGCATTTGTGTAGCTAACGTGGCTAAGCTGTCTGATATGTTAAGACTGCAGGAATTAATTCTGAAAAACATAGACCAAGATTTAACTAGCCAAACAAAATCTTACAGTGCAATTAAGGATGTGACTTTCTCAAAGTGTTTGAGGGTGGAGAGTACATATAGTCTATTACTGATCTTCGGATCTTTCAAGCACTCCCACTGTGCACTGAAACCAGCAGGTATTGGGAGCTGAAGACTGTTTCTGAACAACCGTCATCCAAAATAACTTACCTTGTAGTTTTTGAGAAACGTGGGTTTTTGAGGCTAGATTGAAGGTTTCATAACATCTTTGTTGCAAATCAAATAAGGGCTCTATCAGCGCAGCCAAAACTAAGGACTTGAAATCTTTGCGCCTTTAAAAATTGAATTGAAACATCCAGTAGGGGAACTCAGCAGTTCTAATAATTCAAGGATGTGAATGTAAATATCGAGCTTGCACATCACCTAGACAGCGAATTCAAACAGTGGAAATGAAATGAAGTGATTATAAAAGAAGCAATTAAACATTATTCGAGATGAAACCCATTGTGTAAACAATGTGACATTTAACAAGACTGGATGCTAAGTTAATTATCATAAATTCTACCTTAAGAACATTATTTGCTGAAATGATTACGCTCTAATCTAACTTCTGATTATGAAATGGGAGTAGAAACTCATTTAGTCAATAGTTTTCATATATATCACTTGAATTCATAAAATAATGAGTTTTCGGGCTTCTGGCATGAACTGAATAGATTTGCAAGCAGGACTTAATAAGTTAGCATCCTCAAAAAAAGACATTTTAGTTAATACAAATACCTTCTTAAATTTGCTTAATGAAGTATTGAGCCTTACTCTAATGGTCATTGAAATCAGCAGCACCAGAATGGCAGAGAAGTGTAAAGTGGTTTCAGGAAATGTAGGAGCTTTAGAAAAACAGAAAAATAAGAAAATTTCTCTCTCACACACAATGCAATCATAATTTCCATAGCATTTAGATTATCGACATTGACCAGAAGGTGGGCACTATCTATTTAACAATCCTTGTTAGGAATGCAAGATGTGGCATGGCAACATGACTGGGAGCTCTGACTGTAAAATTATGGAACGAATGAAGGAACAGCAAGTGAAAATTTAACATAGATAAACCCAAGGTAGACAGGTAGAAAAGTTCAGGTCCTACAATGTCTTTATGTTCAGCAGCTTTCTTGTTCCAACAGTAAATGTGGGACAAGAAAAAGATACAGTCACAATTGCCAACTTTGATCTCTACCATGGAATTCCTGTTACAAGCACTTTTGTACATCTTCAATTCAGAACTTAACCATTTTGAATGCAACTTGTAACCATGACTGAACTATTCTAAAATCTTGAAGTTATACCATAATCTGTGCTCATGATTATAGTTACATTTGGTATAATATGAAATTTTCAGTTCTAAATGACTTTGAAAAGAGTATCAACACTGAGGCACATGGAGGTTCTAAACTTTGAAGCATTCAGTGGCCTCTGATTTGAGAATAGGTAGTATGAGAGGGAAAGATGAGACAGTCGTTGCTGAAAAAATTAAGCTTCATTGTAAGCAATACACTTCTGGAATGATGCAAATGCAGTAGACAGGGTATCGAAATAATGGTTTGAGGGAAACTTTAATTACTTGATTAGATTGGAGAAGGTAGAGCTGCCTTCTGTGCAGAACATAAAGTTAAGAAAAGGTTTGGTGGAAACATTCAAAATCATGAGGGGCTGTGGGCAGAGCAGATCGGGAGAAACTGTTCCTGCTGATGGCAGTATCAAGAATCAGGGAACATCAATTTTAGGAGATTGACAAAAGCAGCAGTGGAAATGCGAGGGAAACTTTTTTTTGCAGTGACTGGTTTTACGGTTGACCTCCATCAACTGGTTAAGATGCAACTGTTTGATTACCTCAGTCTTTGATTAACATTTAAAAAGAAGTGGTGGATACAGGCACGGTTACAACATTTAAAAAAGACTTCGGTAAGTACATGAATAGGAAAGGTTTGCAGGGATATTGACCAGGAGCAGGCAGATGTGATTAGCTTAGTTTGGGATTATGTTCAGCATGGATTGATTGAACTGAAGAGTCTGTTTCCATGCTCTACGACTTCATGTTGATGATTCCTTGCATTGCTACAACCAGAATGCTTTACGTTCCTTTAATGGAAGATATATTAACATGGTTGCAACAGAAATTCTTGGATATGGATCACGATCGAGGGAGTATGGTGGAAGCAGATTTAATCTTATGTTTAAAAGAAAACTGGATCATAATCTGAAGAGAAAAAGTTTGCAGGGATACAGAGAAAGGCTGGGGAGCAGCCACACAGAAATTTATTGGTGCCAGCTCTGAGTAAGTCGATGAGCCAAATGACTTTTTTTTTTTTTAAAACTGCTTATCTGTAAATGTGCTTGAAGTGGTGGTATTGGGCAGCTGTCTTGAACTGCTGCAATCCTTGGGATGTAGGGACACCCATAACAGGCTTAGGTAGGAAGTATCAGGATTTTGACCCATTGATAGTGAAGGAAAAAATTTAGTTCCAAATCACAGTGGTGCATGGTTTGGAAGGGAACTTGCAGGTGGTGCTGTTTCCATGCATTACTGTTCTGGTCCTTTGAGACGGTGTTTGGAAGGTGATGTTGGAGGAGCCTTTGACAGTTACCACAATGCATGCTGTAGATTTAACACACTGATGCCATATTGCATCAGTGATGAAGTGAGTGAATGTTGAATGAAGTGAGTGAATGAAGTGCAATCAAGCGGACTGCTTTGTCCCGGACGGTGTCAAGGTTCTTTAGTGTTGTTGGGGCTGCACTCATCCAGGCAATGTCATTAGACTGCTGACTCGTGCCTTGCAAATGATGGACAGGGTCAGGTGAAATGATTGCCGCAGGCGTCCTAACCTCTGATTTGCTCTTGTAGCCACATTATTTACATGGCAGTTCTATTTCAGGTTCTGGTCAATGGTAACCACCAAGATGTTGATCGTGGGAAATTTGTCACAATAATGCCATTGAATGGAGGGAAGAGAAGATGGTCAGGTTATCTCTTGTTGGAATCTGTCATTAACTGCTACAATATTACTTGTCACTTGTCAGTCCAAACCCTAATATTGTCCATGTATTGCTGCACGTGGGCTAATTCGCTCCCTGCAATATCATAAATACAGAAGAATGGTAATCATCAGTGAGCATCTCCACATCTGATCTTATGAGGGAGGAACGGTCATCAATTAATCAACCGAAGATGGTTGGACACAGTGTCTGAGTCTACTCTGAGGAAGTCCTGGAACGATGCTCTGGGACTGAGATGATTGGCCTCCAACTGCAACATCTTACTTTGCATTGCGAAAGACTCCAAACAGCAGGGAGTTTTCTGCCTGTTTCCCACAGACTCCAGTTTTGCTTGGGCTCCTTGATACCCTATTTGGTTAAATGCATTGATGTCAATTACAATCACTCTCATCTTATCTGTGGAATTCAGTACTTTCGTCCATGTTTGGAACAAGGCTGTAATGAGGTTTTGAGCTGATGCACCCTGGCAGAACCCGAACTTAGAGTCTGTGAGTAGGTTGTTACTTTGCAAGTGCTGGTTGATCATGCTGTCAATGACCCTTTACCGATAATCAAGAGTAAACTGACAGGATAGTAACTGGTGGCGTTAAATTTGTCTTGCTTTTTGTGGACAGGGCATAACTAAAAAATCTTCTACATTGATGAATTGATGCCCTTCCGGTCATGGTACTGGGACAGCTGGGTTGTGTGCACGGCAAGCTTTGGATGACATTTCCTCAGTACTAATGCTACAGTATCAAGGTCCATGGCCTTTAGAGTATTCAGTAACTTCAGCCATTGCTTGATGTCATGTGGAGTGAATCAAACTGCCTGAACATTGGCATCTACGATGTCGGGGACTTCAGGAACAGGCTGAGCTGGAAAATCCAACTGGCACTTTTGGCTAAAGAGGAGTACAAAATGTTTCAGCCTGGTCTTTTGCTGTGCTATACTGTAATTTTCCATTCTAGTCTTTGGTAAGTATGCTGGTCAGCTTGCCGTAATGAAAGACAATTGAATACTGGCAAGGTTCATGCAAGTCATAAAGGTCCTTAATATAAAATAAACTCTGATGACAGCAGTGCACAGGAAATCATGCCCCAGTTCTGCATAAGCCATACCAAAAGCATAAATATTTACTTTATCATCAAAATAGTCAATTTATTTCTCTTTGACACTGTTCTCCTGAATAAGACAGACTTTCACTGGGATTTCTCAATAAATTCAAAAATAACTCGCTCACTGAGAACAACCTTATTCTTTAAACAAATGGCATCTTTTAAAAAAAAACTTAGTATATAGACTTAAACTATATTCCCCTGAATTCCATCACACACACACTCACATAAACAGCAGAAGATGACACAGTTCTGCAGGGTATTATGGTTTTGGATAAAAAAAAGGGGAAAATAAACACTTTGTGAATCTAGAGTCCAAACGAAAAAGTTAGAATGAGTAGACATCGCATGGTTCTTTTGGATTCCCGTTGACAGAATCAAGTTGCTGTTGGTCGTAATACAATGGAAAATCTTCAGACCAGATGTCAGATTCAGATGAGAAACAGTTAAGAACCCTGATATGTGAAAAATTCTGAGTTTCACTTGTCTAATTTCTTCACAGGCAGTAAGATTTTTAGCTGGTTTTGCTTTTATGATTTTTCTCTTACTGACAGAGATTGTTTATTTCTGCCAGCTTTTATCCAACTGCCATTTTTCAGGAGAGACAGAATTTGCTTTCTTTTTAAGCTTTAGAGCCTTTTAGAAACTAATCAAAACCAGTTTAGTCGGAAATAAAGCAACCTCACAGGTCAGAGGCTGTTGCTAGGCAACACCCAACTCTTACAAAATACAGTTGTTTGTCTGCCAATTAAAGACTATATAGAAACCTCTCATTTATTTTAAACACTTTTCCTCTCAAAGTCATGTGGCTTTTTATAAACATCTCAAATTCCAAAATGTCACATGTGATAAATCATTGGCAACCCAGAAATAATCCAATCTGTTATTTTCTAATTCTCAAATTCCATAAATATTTGCTCCCAGCAACATTGCAATATACTTTAAGATGAGTAGCAGTGCGATAAAAGTAAAAAGAATAGACAAAGCAGTGAATGGAAAAAAAAGGAGGCAACTGAAGAAATGAGTTCCAATCAAATGCTTAAAAATTTGAAAGAAAAGAAGTTGTGAGGCAAGAAAAGAAGTTGTGAGGCAAGAAAAAAAGTTTTGCTAAGTTTTTGTCACAAATATAGTGTTCATTGTGGGGCTGCCCCCAAATTTTAAAAAAAGACAAAGCCATTCCATTCGCAGAGGACCATGGTACTGCTCTCTCATTAGAGAAACACAGCTGGGTGTAGTTTAATCTGAGGGTGACCCTACCTCAGGCAAGGGGAGATGTGATGAAGGTGGGTCTTTCGTGGTTATCTCAATCAGTGGGGTAATTCAACTGATACTGTTGGCATTACAGCCTTTTAGCCAACAGAGCTAATCAACACCTGTCTCCAAATACTAAGCATGGGAAACATATTACCATTGCAACAGAATACAATTAAAATATATAAATATACCCAGGTATAATTCCTGGTTGATGCGTAATTTCAACCTTAGCACAAACGAAGTGCTACAACTGGCTTCAGTGCTTGTGTGAGGGAAGGAGAGAATAACCAGAGCTCCTGTTTCACATTGTTATTTAAAGATTCCTACCAGAAAGTATATGTTTGCTTACTTTTAAGAAATACTAACACACATTTGATCTGTCTGATATTATTTCTTTATATCTGATGAGAAGATTAACAAGTTGGCTAAGGCCCTCCATGTCTGATACAGTAAATCCAAAACAATGCATTTTACTTACCACAAGCCCACATATCCACTGGCTTTCCATACGGATCTTTCCTTAATACTTCAGGGGAGAGGTACCCAGGTGTGCCCGCAAAACCTGTGGATTAGTACGGCATTATCAGCATGGAAGTTGATTTCAATTAAGTCACAAGTTTTAATATGAAAAACAGCTTTGTAATTAATATGGTTGGATTTCTCTCTTTAACATCCGAGTACCATAATACAGAAAAAAGTAGGGATTTAATTCAAACCACTGATCCTGTTTTACATGATGAGAAGATTAAATTGGCATTTTAAATTAGAAAGAAGGAGAACATTTCTCATTTATCTGGTGGTAAATCTTGAAAGTATTAATGTCCAGGTAGCAAATTAGAGACATAGGGTGCAGATAAATTGTTATCACAAATTATTTAATTTGCTTCCCTTGACAAATAATTACAATTGACAGCCACAATAGACGCATTAGTACAATATACAGTGACACTTAAGAGTCATAGATTCAACATGGATCCAAAGCCTTTGTATCTTGCTCCAATTCAGATACTATGGGGGTAATTCTGTTATAGAACAATCACGTAAAATGGATGATATCAATCCTGCTACCCATTACATGCCCCTCTTGACTTTTGTTTGCATTTTTACGCGAATCAAAAATTAGCATAGATATTTAAGGTGCAGCTGAGCCAATACTTCCCACCTCACAGTTTTGATCAAAGGCAAAAATTTCTGATGAAGGGTCCAGACCCGAAACGTCAGCTTTCCTGCTCCTCTGATGCTGCTTGGCCTGCTGTGTTCATCCAGCTCTACACCTTATTATCTCATTGCCTAAATTTGGTGTACATTTCTTCTGGTTGGTCAGACAGTATTCTTAATTTCGTGCTTATAATTTTATGCTACTGTCACAAGAAAGGAAATGTGTTGGGGATGGTGCATTATAATCTATCATACCAACTGATTTTCTTTCTGTGAAGAGATGTGCCTTTAAGAGGCATTTGGTCTATCCTGTTTCTCTTGAAAACAAGGGCTGTAAACCTCGTACTGAGATGTCTGCTCCAGCAAAAGCAGAGCAAATAGTCTTGATTTTTCTTAATGTAGAAAAAAGATGGATGAGTGGGTGAAGTCAGGCTCACACAGACACAGGATTTTAGTTTTTGCTTTCAGTTGTTGATGTTGGAGTTTTGAACAAGTTGCTGGATACAGCTTTTTACCTGCTGCTGCAAAAAGCTTGAGGTCTCTCTCTGCTGCTAGACTGTTTCTTTCAGTATTTCATTCTGCTGGATTATAATGAGAAGACTTCATGTGAGAATAACACTCTTTTGCTGAAGCTGCCTTTGCCAAGGGTGTGTTTACGGGATGCTGCCATACTGGGACATCTGATGAGTGGTAGTTAAAATATATATTATTGTATTAAGTATTTCAATTGAGTTAAAGTTATGCTTTTTTTTGTCTGTATTTTAACTGTGGTCGAAGAATATGGTGCGATTTATTTAAAGTCAAACCATGTACAGAACACAGCACCTTAAATTTGCCTTTAAATAAGTTAAATATAATGGTCTACGCTACTTCCTTGATATGTTTTTTGAGGGGATTTGGTCTGGTCCATAACATTTTCCACAAGTAATATCTCTCTTCTCTATAGTGGCATTGCTCCATTGCCCTTCTAGCCAGAAGCAGAGAACAATGGGTTTGATCACTTGGCTTGAGAACTGCAATGTGGGGGTCACTGACTGCTGCATTGGGCATTTGATAAAATGGCCCTTGGTACTGAAAAAGGGGATTCTCCCAGGTATCCAAATTTGCTCTATCAGAAGTCAAAACTATTTTCTTTACGAAGACCCTAAAATCAAGTTTTTTAAATAATGACTTATGTATGATCTAACTTGATCTCTTGAATGGCATTAAGCTTGAGGTAATCAAAAATTAATTGTACTCACCAAACCATGCTTGCTGGTCTCCTTGGACCTCAATTGCCAAACCAAAATCGGCCAATTTCACAGCAGCTCCTTTCAATTTACTAGCGAGGAGCAAGTTCTCTGGCTTTGGTTTAAAGAAGCGGATGAACAAAAATGGATTAAGTGAATCTTCAAAATATATTTTCACCTTGTTTTATAAACTGTTATTTCCAACCAAATAATGAAACTCAGTCATTCGCTACAGAACAGTTACCAAAGTATTCAAAATCAGAAGTCGCATTTATACTCCAATTAAAAACGTGACAAACAATTTTCATTCAATCAATTTTGCCATTCTGTTACATGGATTAGTACTGGCATATAAAAGCTGTTCTACAACTTCACTTGTGGGTTTATAATTTAGTCAAACAGTAACAGAGAGCAGAAAATTAAACATTGTAAATACACAGATTATTCCTCAGAATGCTCAATGACAGTCAAACTAAAGCACTATTATCAATTTGAGATAAAGCAATTTTCAGTTGTAGCACATCTAAATTATCTAGAGGGCATTTTCTTCCCAAATCCAAGCTATTACAGCTTCACAAATCTAGAATTATTTGAAAGGTTTCGCAACTATTACTGTTTTTCCTGTTCATTTAGCATTCAGAAAGAAATAAATCTGAAACACAAAATTTACACAGTTACAGAGATGTTAAATAATTCCAGATCAACTAGAATGCTGAAAAACCTCTAATAAAAGCGAATACCTCACATTGGTTTATCCATAAAAAAGGTGACAAAACAGATGTCAATTAATATTTGGTAAGTACAGTGGCATATCACCAGAATTGTCAGTGAATCGGTTAATACTGGGCTTGCTTGTCTTCTACCAATTTGGCTGAAAGCTAATTAAAGAAGTTGGGAGCTTTCTGTAGTATCTTGTCAGCTTAGAGAACTGAAGATTGCAGGTGCAATTGTTCTGAATCACCAACTTCAAATCAAAAAGATTGATGCTGCAAAGAACTGCACATTATAAGACACAGTTACTTTCTGTTTAGATTATACCTATAATTGTTAGCAACTTTAAAATTGGTTTTCACTGACCAAATCATATTACTAAATGTAATCTTTATATTTTAAAAAAAAGACAAGCAACTAAGATGCAAAGAGCATTGAAACACAAATTATGCTTAATTATGAATTCAACGGTCAATGTTTCAATCTCAGGAATAAGAGGCAATTTAAACAGTTTATCTAAATTAGTTCTCAATATGAGTTTATATGGAAACAAGTCATTTCCCCAGGAAGAGGAAAGAAAGAGGAACCAGCCATAACCCAGTCTGACTCATTTAAATCTTTGGTAGACTCTAGGTGGGGGCAATTTGTGCAACAATGCTTCAAAGTGGCAATAAGCAGACGACATTGAATCCCCCAATGCAGACAATGCCTCCACCTTCCTAGCCAGCACATGATTTTCTCTTGATAAAACCCCATCTGGGCCACGCAGGTAGCAGCTGAAAGCACTGTCTGACCCTACAAAATTCTGGCAGTCTGCATAATGCTGCTAGAACTGACGTTATGCAAATACATTTCTCCCCTACAGTATTACGGGCAGCAGCAACTGATCAGTCAAAGGGATGCATTAGATGAAGTGAATGCATATAGGTGCAAAATGGACTTCAAAAATGAAAACCTATATTTTACAGCTTTACAATTCTGGAATAGTTTCAAATTCTGTTCCATCCAAGAATTAAAATTTTGATTTTACAGAGCACCAAAAAACTAAGTTGATTACGGTGATCAATGTTTGACGTAACCTATTACAACAGCCTATAGAAAATACAGCTGCTGGTAAAATGCAATATGAAAGCCACTGAAAATTGATGTAATCGAATTAGCACAAATGTAAAAAAGTCGTTGAGGTCATGCAACACAACTGTCAATGGCTTGACTTTATAACAGCAAAATTAATTATCAAATACAAGATGTAGTTCAGGGTGAAGCGTCAAGTATCTGCAGTCATGCATGGAATATGGCAAAACATTTCTGCTTACAAACGTCTATTCTGGCTTAAATGTAACTCCCAACATAACTGAGGCTTCCGATTTGTGTCTCACTTTGCTGAAAGTTAAAGAAGTCCTATTAGTATGCTATGTCATAGAAAGATTTTAGATACTGTTTGTATTTTCAAGCAGTGACTAGTGGAGGTGAGAGGCAAATAATTTGGAAGGAGTTAAATGAAAGAACAAGAATGCATTATAAACACTTCTTACAATGTAACTGCTTTGGATCATATTTTCAGGCAAATTAATTAATTATTTTTTGGGCTTGGCTTTCCAGAATTACTTAATTGATGCTGTTACTAAATCAAATCTCATTTTGGTTCTGATGGTCAACCACTTTAAGTAAGTTTCTTAAAAGCAGAATCAGGCTTGAGGCCTTAAAATTCACTTGAAGGAACATCGGTGCTAAGTTCCAACTGCACTTCAACTGAAGTTACTCCTCAAGTTTCTCAGCTCCAAGTGACCAATCTAAAGCAGCACAGGGTGAAACTGGTGTGCCCCTGAATGTGGACTAACGTTAAAGTGTAATCTGGGATAACTAGAAGGAGGATTCAAAAGCAAAATAAAAATTACATACATAAATGTGGCCAAAATAAAAATCAGGGAAACATGACCTGTGCAACATTATTGGAAAGGTCATACAGCATAATGAAAAGGATGACTCTTAAAATCAAAAATGCACAGTTTGTTTACTAACTGGTTTAAAAAGCTCTTTATTTCCCAGGTATAATAACTTTACAAGGCAGGTACCAGAACTAAAAGGCTGCAAAACAAAAAAAAAAATTAAAAATGCTGGCTTCATCACAACGGAATGTTATACCTGTACAGAAGGATTGAACAGATTTGGGCCTCTTATTGCTACAAAAAAACTGTCTAACATAGGTCTTTAAAAGTATAAAAGTGTTGAGTGGGATGGATGCAAAAAAAAAAATGCTTCAATCGATGGGAGTCTAAAACTAGGGTCATAAATATAGAGTATGATTAGAATACGGAATTACAGATGCATAGTTGGGGTGGACAGCGCAAAAACCTTTTAAGGTGAAGCTCAGCAAACATTGAATAGAGGGAAATTGGAAGATATAGAGAAAAGGAAAGGGTGAGAGAAGGTCTGCGTGTAGCATAAACACTGTCATTGACTAACTGAATCAAATGATCTGTTTCTATGTTGCACGGGATAATGAAGCTTACAGATTTAAATACATTAACTCAGGTTTATGTGACAATTAGAAAGAATGCCTAGCATTTGGTTTGCTTTTGTTCTGACCCTGTAAACTTATGGAAGGATTTCTAATGATTGGTACATTTGTACTCCAAGATCTCTTCCTTCCTCTAATTCTATGTCTCCTCACATTATTTGATTCAATTTCACTTGTTTTTGTTTGCCCATCTTGCAAGTATATTCACGTCCTAGTCTAATTTGCTGCAGTTAAATCAGTACTGATTGTTTACCCCTTTTCCCCTTCAGCTGATGTTGTCTGGAAACTCAAATTCCAAACTTTAAATCATTAACATAGACTATGATCCACCATATCCTCAGCACAGGAGCCTGTGAAACATCACTTTCCGTCTTTTGCAATTCCAAAAATGCTCTTTGCTTTCATGTTCTGTTTTGCCTTGAAGAAAGCTAGCAATTTATTCTACCAAATGTACCCCAACTCCACATTTTCTGATTTTATTCATTACTGGACTATGTGGTATCTTATCGAAGAACTTCTTCCTTTTTCTGTTATTTTCTTAAAATTCAGCGAGATTTGTCAAACGATATTTTCCCTTTTGAAATACAGGTTGACTATTCATTATATTACTTGTTTCTAGATGTTCTTCTGTTCTTTCCATTAGAAAGGATGCATCCTTTATTTCTCTAACTACTAACATTAAGATGACTAGAATTCCCTGGACAGGTTCTGACCCTTTCTTCAATACAAATTACATTAGCTATCCACCAGTCCAGTGACACTGCACCTTTACTGCAAACAAGTATGAAATATGCGTAGTAATGTTTCCATTTCAACTCGACTCCAAAAAACATAATGCAATTCAGTTTGTTTAGCTTATCAGTATTTTCCCCCTTTTTAGCTTTAACTGAACTTCTCTCATTATTCAGATCATTCAATGTCATGTCTACCTATTCAATTTCCCCAGTAAATATCACAAAAAAGTAATTATTTCATATTTCTGCCATCTTTCTTGTTACCTGCAATAGTATCTTGAATATCCATTAATGGTTCTACTCCCACTGCAGCCTCTTTGTTTAAAAAAAAAAGACCAAAATATCTATGTCCTTTGATCATTTAATTTGATAATTATTTGATTTTTTTTTGTTTCTCTCCTACTCTGCTCAAATTGTCTCTAATTGTGCATTCCTTCACATGCAATTAATATATGTCCCTTCTACAAACCTCAGTTGTTCCCTTATATTTTGAAGTTTCAGTAGTGTTTAGCGTGTCCTTTCCTTTTAGTAGAATAAATATTTTTCATTGCCATTCGATTTCATCATTTGCCAACACTGTTGCCCATTTTATTTTCCTGAGTTATACTTCAGCCCATCAACATCAGCTTTTCTCAAACCTTTTTTGGCATGATTATGTTCTTCTCTAGCATAATATTAAACACATTAGTTTGGTTAATAGCACCCAAATTGTCCCCTTATTTTCTCTCATCTCCATTGGTTCACTGTCCATTACTTGATCTAACTCCATTGTTCTAGTTTTTACATACAGTTTAGAAAGTAATCCCATGAACATTGCAGAACTACATTTCCTTATCCCCTTTACCTACCTTTCCTTTTCAACTCATACCAGCGTAGTCAAATTATTCTACAGCCCAGATCTCCCAATACGTGTTGGAGATGGTATAAACAACATCGATTGTGACTTAATCTGCCAATTGCCATTTTGGTCTGGAGCCTTTGCACCTTCTAATGCTGGCTGCAGCAGAAATAAGGGGGTGAACAGAGTCAGCGAGCCAACAGTCAGGCTAATTCCAAGGCAGCCACACCACCTATTCTTTTAAAACCATGAACTGAACAGATACCGTTCAAGGTTGAGTTCATTGACTTTGGTTTCAATCGGAGCCATCAACCCCAACACTTCTCAACCTCCCTGCACCGACAATGTACAACCTTGAAACTACCCTTTGTCAAACCCTACCCACTTCTCAGTCAACCCTTCAACAATGTTGAACCCTCTCCCTCATATCTCAACAATGTTGACAGCACCTCCTGACAGCGTTCACCCCCTCCACAATCCCCAAAGTTCATCCCTAGAACTCAAACTTTCCTTCACCCCAGGAGGATGATCAGCACCAGCCACCCAATTCACTCTGCAACAATGATGCCTCTTCGAACATCATCCTGATAGGAGCTTGGGATTCTACAGGCAGTCGGTAGAGGCATTGCGTGAGGGCGTGGAAAGGATGGAGAGGAGTGACCATTGTCAGGGAATGGTGAACATTGCCAGGAGGGGAGGGTGAACATGCCGGGGACGTGTGGGGTGGTGTTGGAGATGAAGTGCAGAGCTGGATATTTCCAAGTGTGGTGGATTGCTTTGACACTCCAATTGATTTACTTAGAATTTTGTTGGTTTTATATCTGCTAGAAACAGCTCTGAGTAAATCTAAGTTTTTCCTCTCTACTTAGTCTATATATATATATGTTGTAACCTGCAGTATTTGATTTGCAGTATTCAACTTTTTGTTGCCATGTGCATATTGCTAACTATATACGATTCAGCCCAATACATGATCCTTTAGAACTTTCCCAATTTATAACGATTACTGTGGTCATGCAGTAAAGAAATTTTAACTCAGATTTTTTTTTAAATAGCACTGTCTCTCACAATGTGTTTCATCATCTTTTCAGACTCTTGTTTTATTTATACCCATGTCAAATTATCCTCCTTTACTGTTTGCCACGTTCTCCTTCCTGGTTCTGCTTACGCCCCACCGTTCCCTTGAGAGATTAAAGCCTTCGCCAACTCCCTTTTTGTTCTTTCTTTTAGGACACGGGCTCCACGCAATCAGTACATCTCCTTCCTGTTCCAGAGTTGGTACTGCTACCCATGAAAAAGCACACATCTCGCCCTCACCAGCCCATTCATCACATGCTCATTTTCCCAATTTGTCTGCTCCTGTTCCCATTTTCAAATGGCTCAGGTAATAATCCCAAAATTATTACAGGAGGTTCTACCTTTTTTTTCCCAAAAAGAAGTTTAGAGTCCAACCTTTGATACTCTCTCTGTTCCTATCTATGTCATATGTTTGAAATGGATTAACTCCCTCCCTTTCCAAGTTTCTCTTTTTGAGAATATAACTACTGATCCCAAAGGTAAAAGGAATTGTTTCAGAAAACGAGTAAGCAGACAAAGAATGAAAAATGATCTACACACTTAAATGCAGCCTGATGCAGTGAAAATATAGCCTTCTGTCTGAATCAGATTTGAATTTTTTTTTTCTTTGGCTCTCCTAGTGAACAGTGGACAAGCTAAAGCCAGGCTGTTTGTGGTCCCTGACCCTACATGATCAGTTTATCAATTCTTACTGGGGTTTTGTCTGAAGAATGACCACCATCAGTCACCACCTTCAAAACTGCAAGCAAGCATGACTGAGAAGACTGATAATAATGACAACCAGAAATGCTCATAATTTTGTTGTGGAAATTAAAGGAGATGCCCTTGCTTCACAAATCCATTTCCCTCCTTTAGTCAGTGACACATTTTAGGGACACTGATTTTTGAGTCAAAATAATCACCTGGTACCTACACGCGTTGCCATTCACCTAAGAAAGTTGGAACGAGCTTTGACTCCATCTCATGCATGACTGCAGAGCAGTGTGAACTGTTCAAATCATCTTCAAATCACTCACCTTCAGGTCTCGATGGACCACACCCATCTGATGGCAGTGAAGCACAGCCTCCAGGATCTGCTGAATGCAATGACTGCATGCAAACACCAGGGGTGTGTGTTAGTTCCAAGCTGACACTCACTCTCTGTGTACTGTCGGCGAGACTGGCTTCACAGTCAATAGCAAACAACTGGTGTTTTGTTGAATCGTCCTTAATGGACCTAAACACAGATGCTCCAGCAGAATAACCATTGGCACATTAACCAAGAGTTCACAGCTTCCCTGCAACGACTTGAATTAGATTTACAGACATCCTCCTTTGAGCTGTTGGCTAGACACTCAGTGGTCACCATACAGTCATGATCAACCAATGAGAAAGCAGCAGTAGGTAGCCACTTTGTTTTTATCAGGTAACTTTTAGTTTTGGTAAACAAAATGGTTACTATGACACCACCTTTGGAAAATAAATGACTGTCAAATTGATGTTGATCATTCTCAATTTTTCATCTTTCAATAATACTTTTGTTAAATAATAGTGTGTAAACACTATAGTCAACACAGAGCTATTAATTTAGATTAAAAGTGTTATCATATTTTAAATATTTCATCATTCCTAATTTTTCTGACTGCCTATACGTATTCCAATGGAGTAACGTGTGACCAGTTGTATAAATAATTGCTATCACAGCCCAAGTCTCAGAACAGAAGTGGTGTTCATTCACACGCAGCAATGCATCAATAGCAAACTTTTCTTTAAAAAACTGCAACATATTTACACACCCATACCTTTCCCGATCACAATTCAAACATGTTAATAGATGTTCATTGTCCGGAACCTTAAAACTAGAAAAAGGCTTTGCCCAATTGATTTTTTTCAACCATGATGCATAGCAGACATGTGGACTTGCAAATAGGTAAAAGGCACCATGCAGAATATGCTGAGGCAAGGGTGATCTTTAAGACTGGTTTCCCATCCCTAATAACATATTTCTGCTTGCATTTCATGGGTAAATACTGACCTTCAGGTCCCTGTGAACTATGCCATTAAGGTGACAATGATTTACACTTTCTAGAATCTGCTGTATACAATGACTGTGAAGAAACAAGGGCAGAAATGGAAGGGAGAAGAAATTTAGGGTACATATTCACAGCACACACATAGAAAGTTCACAGTACTGAACAGAAATTCTTCAATTGCAACTTGAAAAAGGAATAAAGCAGTGACAGTAACAAAGCCACACTTGGAAGTTTTTTTTAAAAAAGCATCACAGTCATCACTGAGTACAATTTCTAAAAGAAATCTAATCAGCTAAAAAGCAAATTTGATCAAAGCTTACAGATGGTTATTTTAAACATTCCAGACAGACAAAACACAGCAAGTTGCATTTCATATTTTAAGAAAGTCATGATTCACTAGTACTGTGTATGACAAAGTAAATCTTAGTGTAATTGTAATAAAATATAATTAGCACTATCTTTTCTTTAACCAACATACACAGACATAAGTGAGAATTGTTCACAAATCCCATCTATATTGATAGGATAGTTTTCTGTAATGAATGAGTGGTTGGAAAAATATCAACTGTCATTGATAAAATGGCTGCAGAACAAATTAGATACAAATGGGACAGGAACTGATGGTACTGAAATAAGGTCAGTTTTGCAATTTTAAAAATTTTCGTTTAACAACTGCAGTGCTCACCTCACTTTTCAATGAAAGTAGCATAACCTTGACATACCAAGTGGAAAATTGCCATCATCCTAGATTGGGGACGGGATGGGGTGGAATGAGGGTGGAGAACAGGAGTATTTGAATCCCTGTACTTCCTCATATCCACGTTATGTGTAGCTACAGGTTAGATGATTGACCTTTACGCTGGGTATAAGCCTTTGCTTGGAACTAAATTCATACACCTTCTGATCAAAGGCTGCAACACTGGGAACTGAGGCACAAGAAAAAGACCATTATCTACACATAACAGAAGCTCCAAATAACATTCGGTCAACCAATAAAATAAAATTGGTTTCATATCAGTAAATCAAACATCTTTCATGGAAACTGAAGATCAACGTCAGCATTACTAAATATAACATCTTTCTTCAGCAGGCCTATCTCCACAGAGAATTAAAGTGCACCACAGTAAAGTAGATATTGGTGTTGAAAGTCAGAGAACCTGAATATTAAGGGTACTTGGAACAGGCTCTGGTTAAGAGAATAGTGCTTTGTGAAAGCTTGAGGATTCCAGCAAGTAGTTTCCTGAAGTGAGTTTGAAATTAATAGTTCAAATCTTTACCAATGAGTGGTACCCGCAGAGGGTGTGTGGGTTCTAAAATGCAACAAAGTAGCACAACTAAATAGGTCCCTTTAATTAATTTTTCTAGACCCCGTTTTGCGCCGAGATCAGCCAAGGGGGTGTCAATATAATGCTAATGATCCCTTTTGCTGTGCAATTCAGTACCTAAAAGAAAAGCTAACGCGTACCAAAAGACCGACCCCACCTTTTCATGTAAGGTATTTTCCTGAGAAAAGTTACACTGATTGAACATGGGCAAACAAACGGCATCACAATTGTTTCACAGCATTCCAGTCTGCCTTCAAAGCATGCAGTTCATACTACTTGTGTGCCAAAATGGAGCAAGAGTTTAAGTGTAAGAAATTGTATCAGAGATAAAAGGTACTGCAGATGCTGGAGAATCCGAGCTAACAAGGCGTGGGGCTGGATGAACGCAGCAGGCCAAGCAGCATCATAGGAGCAGGAAAGCTTGACGTTTTGGGCCTAGACCCTTCATCAGAAAATGAAGAAGGGTCTA
>JAHRHZ010000125.1:6977573-6990828 GCA_024137785.1 Ginglymostoma cirratum | reverse complement strand
GAAGGGTCTAGGCCCAAAACGTCAAGCTTTCCTGCTCCTATGATGCTGCTTGGCCTGCTGTGTTCATCCAGCCCCACGCCTTGTTATCCAAGTGTAAGAAATGTAAGTTTACGTAAATCCACTTGACCACAGTTTAAAAGTAAAAACAGAACAATACTCATTGGGTCAGGTAGCTCTGCCATTCTGCTGCCCCCTTCCCCTGTGACCGAACGCTCACCTATGGCCTGGGTCCCTAAGCATTTCTGGGCCATGGGTGAGTGCATTTCCAGCAACAGAAACTACCCCCCAGGTGGCACTGCTGAACAATGCAGAGCTCCTGCTTCTAACTGGCTGGTAACTTTTAGGCTGTGGGATTTCTGCCCGTGGGATAGATGATCCCAGGCAAGGCACTCAATGCAGTGGGTTTTCTCCAATAGAGGCAATATGGGACTCTTGTCAATTCTCTAAACAGCAGAGAGCGCCCCTTTGAAATTATGTCCAGGAAACACTGCATCGTCAAAACTGCCTTCTTTCAGATGTGACGTTTAAAAGGAGCTTCTGCACAAGTGGGCATTAAATGTCCTAAAGCCCAGTCTGTGGGACAATAAGTAGTTTCTTCCAGTGCTTCGACCAATACTTGTCCCTTAATCAACACCACCAAAAGCAGATACACTAGGCTTGATGGGATTGCTGTGATAAACTATAATTATAAATAGTCTATTCAGTCCAGGACAGAATTTATGGTCTACACCAAGTTACTTCTGTCCTTCCTCCTTAGCCCTACCATCATAACTCTCTACTTTCTACCCTTTTGTATGCATCAACACGATTGATCCTTAACCACTGCTTCTCGTGGCAAGCTCCACATTCTCACCATTCTGATTCCAGATCTTTCTTCTGAATTTCTTATTTTTTTTTATAGTTACTATGTATGGTAACTAGAAGTGACTAAATGGCATGTTCTGTACTCAAACACCCATCCACCCAACCCCCTGGAAATAAAAGCACTTTCCAAAACCTCGATAAAAACATTTGTTTTAAATTTAGAAGCATTATTTTAGTATCATTTTTAGCAGGGGATAAAAGAGCAATCTGATGGCCCTTTCCTGTTAACATAACCCCGCTGTTCAAGTAGCATTCCTGAAAGTTTATTTGGGTTCTCTCCACGTCTTTATACTGTGTTTATATAATATGGCAGCAGGAACTGTACACAGTCCTCCAAGTGCAATCTAACCAAGGTTCAATCCCAATTTTGCATAACTTGACAACATTTCTATTCTTTTCCTCTAGGAATAACTTCAATGCTTGTTTTCCTTTTGTTTTGGGAAATGGTCAAAGTAACCTATAATGCTATGTTCAATGGCTCCTTGGTGTGAGGGTATGATTAGGGCCTTGACCACTGTAGATATGCAAGAGATCCCAGGTTCAAATCCCTGATGAGCTCTGATTTCTTACAGCAGCATAGTGACACAGTGGTTAGCACTGCTGCCTCACAGCACCAGGGAACTGGGTTTGATTCCACTTTCCACCTGTGCAGAGTTTGCACATTCTCCCTGTGCCTACATGGATTTACTCCCATTTCCTCCCACAGTCCAAAGATGTGCAGGATTGGTCACTGCAGCCGGGGATGTTCAGAGTAGGTAGATTAGCCATGTGAAATGCAGGGTTACAGGGACAAGTGGGGAAGGGATAGGTCTGAGTGAGGTGTTCTTTGGAAGGTTGGCATGGACTCGATGGGCTGAATGGCCTGCTTCCACACTGTAGAGATTCTATTTTCTGTGTATTAGTACTACTGTACTCCTCTATCCCAGTTAGAATCTTATTTTCCAAGTAATGAGTGGTCCTCATTTTTTTTTCTTAAAAATGGAAACCCACACTTATCTGTTTGGAAAGTCATTTGATAATTACTTTCTTATCTCAAACTTTTGATCATACAGATGAGGAGCGAAAGTAGATCATTCCAAGTAAACCATTAAAAGTAGACCATTAATGGTTGTAGCCATTACAGAAACTTGGGTAACTCAGGGTCAGGAATGGTTGTTGGAAATTCCAGGGTTTAGATGCTTTAAAAGAAATAGGGAGGGTGGAAAAAGAGGCGGAGGAGTGGATTGCTAGTCAGGGCTAGTATAGCAGCTACTGAAAGGCAGTTCAAGAATGATATGTCTACAGAGTCAGTTTGGGTTGAGGTCAGGAACAAGAAAGGAGCGCTCACTTTGTTGGGTTTTTTTTTTAACAGATCCCCTAACAGCTGCAGAGAAGTGCAGGAGCAGATTGGAAGACAGATACTGGAAAAGTACAGAAGTCACAGGGTTGTATCATGAGTGACTTCAACTCTCCAAATATTGATTGGAAACTTTTTAGGTGTAATAGTTTAGATGGAGTGGATTTTGTCCAGTGTGTTCAGGAAGGATTCCTGACACAGTACGTAAATAGACCTACACGAGGAGAGGCCACTTTGGATTTGGTGCTTGGCAATGAACCGGGCCGAATGTCAGACCTGTTGGCAGGAGAGCATTTTGGCAGTAGTGATTATAACTCTGTTACTTTTACAATAGTCATGGAAAAGGATAGGTACATACAGCAGGGTAAGGTTTATAATGGGGGAAGGGTAATTACAATGCTGTTAGGCAAGAACTGGGTAACAAAATGGAAACAGATGCTGTCAGGGAAGAGCACTATTGAAATGTGGAGATTTTATGGAATGCATACTGTCTGTGCTCGATATGTTTGTCTCTAGCGGGCAGGGAAGATGCAGTCAAGTGAGGGAACCTTGGTTCTCAAGACTGGTCGAATAACTGGTTAAGAGGAAGAAGGATGCTCATATAAGGTTTAAGAAACGAGGATCGGAAAAGGCTCGAGAGCGATACAAGTTAGCCAGGAAGGAGCTGAAGAAATGAGAGCTATAAAGGGGGCATGAGAAAACCGTGGCAGATAGGATCAAGGAAAACTCCAAGGCTTTTTACAGGTACGTGAGGAATAAGAGAATGACCAGAGAAAGGGTAGGGCTGATCAAGGGTTGTAAAGGGAATTTGTGCACAGAGCCTAAAGAGATAGGAGAAGTCCTTAATGAATACTTTTCTTCGGTATTCACAACTGAGAAGGACCTAGTTATAGAGGAGGACAGTGTGAAACAGTCTGGTAGGCTAGAGGAGGTCGATATTAGTAAGGAAGATGTACTAGGAATTTTGAGGAGCTTGAAGATAGATAAGTCTCCCAGGCCCGATGGGATTTATCCAAGGATTCTATGGGGAGTGAGGGAAGAGATCGCCAGGCATAGTGCCAGAAGATTGGAGAGAGACAAACGTCATTCCCTTGTTCAAAAAAGGGAATAGGAATAACCCCGGAAATTACAGGCCAGTTAGTCTTACGTCAGTAGTGGGCAAATTATTGGAAAGGGCTCTGAGAGATAGGATTTATGATCATTGGATAGGCACAGTTTGATTCGCGATAGTCAGCATGGATTTGTGAGGGGTAGATCATGCCTCACAAACCTTGTTGAATTCTTTGAAGGGGTGACCAAACACGTGGATGAAGGTGGAGCAGTGGATATGGTATACATGGATTTAAGTAAGGCATTTGATAAGGTTCCCCATGGTAGGCTCATGCAGAAAGTAAGGAGGAATGGGATAGGGGGAAATGTGGCAGATGGGATTCAGAATTGGCTGACTTTTAGAAGACAAAGGGTGGAAGTGGACGGAAAATATTCAACATGGTGCTCAGTTATGAGTGGTGTACCACAAGGATCTGTTCTGGGTCTTCTTCTATTTGTGATTTTTGTAAATAATTTGGATGTAGGGGTGGAAGGATGGATTAGTAAGCTCACAGATGATACAAAGGTGGGTCGAGTTGTGGATAGTCAGAGCGCTGTTCTAGGTTACAAAGGGACATTGATAGGATGCAGAGCTGGGCTGAGAAGTGGCAGATGGAGTTTAACCCTGCAAAGTGTGAGGTGATTCATTTTGGAAGGACAAATTTGAAAGCAGAATACAGAGATAACAGAAAGATTCTTGGCAGTGCGGAGCAGCAGACAGATTTGGGGTTCATGTCCACAGTTCCCTGAAGGCTGCCACCCAGGTGGATAGAGTTGTTAAGAACATAAGAACTAGGAGCAGGAGTAGGCCATCTGGCCCCTCGAGCCTGCCCCGACATTTAATAAGATCATGGCTGATCTTTGAGACTCGGCTCCACTTACCCGCCCACTCACCTTAGCGCTTAATTCCTTTACTGTTCAAAAATTTATCTAGCCTTGCCTTAAAAACATTCAGTGAGGTAGCTTCAACCGCTTCACTGGGCAGGGAATTCCACAGATTCACAACCCTTTGGGGTGAAGAAGTTCCTCCTGACCTCCGTCCTACATCTGCTTCCCTTTATTTTGAGGCGATAAAGAAGGCGTATGGTGTGTTAGCTTTCATTAATAGAGGGATTGAGTTCAAGAGCTGTGAAGCTGTGCTCCAGGTATACAAAAGCCTGGTTCAGCCACATCTGGAGTATTGCGCCCAGTTCTGGTCACCTCATTACGGTAAAGATGTGGAAGGGTTGGAAAAGGTGCAGAGGAGATTTACCAGGATGTTGCCTGGAATGGAGGGAAAGTCTTACGAGGAAAGGTTGAGAGAGCTAGGGCTTTTCTCTTTAGAACGACAAAGTATGAGGGGTTACTTGATAGAGGTGTACAACATGATCAGAGGTATCGATAGAGTAGACAGCCAGAGACTTTTTCCTAGGGTGGAGGTAGCTATTATGAGGGGGCATAGATTTAAATTGGGTAGAGGTAGATATAGGGGAGACATAAGAAAAAGGTTCTTTACTCAGGGAGTGGTAGGGACGTGCAATGCATTGCCAGAGAGGTAGTGGAGTCGGCCTCATTAGGGGCATTTAAGCGGCTATCAGATAGGCATATGGATGATAGTATAAGTTAGGGGTGGAGGTTAGATAGACCTTAGGATTTGGGTAAAAGTTTGGCACAACATCGTGGGCTGAAGGGCCTGTACTGTGCTGTACTGTTCTGTGTTCTATGTTCATTCAGTCCCTCAAAGCTATTCCGCCATGCTGCAAGGTCAGCGCTGATGCATTGGTTCTTTGAATCCCACAATCGCACAGTAATGAGACCATATCTGAAAGTAGATTCTTGTAATGGACAGGGCCAATCAAAGCATAAAACCAAGACTCAATTTAAGTGAAAATTTAGTTGCTGGAAGGTGCCTGGAATTTACCAAATTATTGCTTTTTCTAGAAAGTAACTGTCTAACCAGGAAGAAAATAGCATAGCTCCATTCACAGCCATGTATGTGACAGTGACAATGACTGACATTAAGCTAATAAAAGCCTTAGCAGTTTCTTTCTCTTTTCTCTCCCCATAGTTCATAGCAATTTTTAGTTTACAGGTAACAAAGGGCAATTGAAGAAGAAATAAAATTTCGCACAAGTACTTAGTTGAGTATTTTTAAATAATAACCATGGTAACCCATTAAATTAGGTGAACTCAAACTGCATGGCTTGTGTGCAGTTGTGTGACAGGCAAGCATCTTTTTAGCTACATCTACTTTTACACTGCGGTAATTACCACTCTCTATTTTGAGTCTGTTTTATACTGCAAGGCCATGCATCTCATAGAAGAAAACAATAGAAAGCGGAGGCTTGGGGACTGCTTTGCAGAACACCTACGCTCGGTTTGCACTAAACAACTGCACCTCCCAGTCGCAAACCGTTTCAACTCCCCCTCCCATTCCTCAGACGACATGTCCATCCTGGGCCTCCTGCAGCGCCACAACGATGCTATCTGAAGGTTGCAGGAACAGCAACTCATATTCCACTTGGGAACCCGGCAGCCCAATGGTATCAGTGTGGACTTCACAAGCTTCAAAATCTCCCCTCCCCCTACCACATCCCAAAACCAGCCCAGCTTGTCCCCGCCTCCCTAACCTGTCCTTCCTCTCACCAATTCCCTCCTCCCACCTCAAGCCCCATCCCCATCTCCTACCTACTAACCTCATCCCGCCCCCTTGACCTGTCTGTCCCCCCTGGACTGACCTATCCCCTCCCTACCTCCCCACCTACACTCACCTTTACCGGCTCCATCCCTGCCTCTTTGATTTGTCTGTCTCCTCTCCACCTATCTTCTCCTCTATCCATCTTCTATCCGCCTCCCCCTCTCTCCCTATTGATTCCAGAACCCCCTTCCCCTCCCCCATTTCTGAAGGGGGGTCTAGGCCCGAAATGTCAGCCTTCCTGCTCCTCTGATGCTGCTTGGCCTGCTGTGTTCATCCAGTTCTACACCTTGTTATCTCCGATTCTCCAGCATCTGCAGTTCCTACTATCTCAGAAATTACACACTTGTATCCATAAATGAATCAGAAAGTTTAAAATTCCTTGATTAATGCAAGCAATTCTTTTTTATACCTTCACTTCCAATTATCTTAAATCACCTACTTCAGTAATTATTACACAAATTCCCTTTGCACTTTAGGGCTAAATAAACAGACACCATTTTGGGAACTAATTAACTACGGCACTGTGTATCACTGAACATCCATTCAACAGCAACTAATGTCAAAATGAATCTTTGCACTGTTACCAATTCTGTATCTGGTACACAGGATCCCTGGTGGTTTTAGGATTCTATCTTTAAGGTAAAGTGAAAGAGGTCATGTGTCCTGTTCTGAAGTCTGCCAGCCAGCAAGCCTGGGTGGTTAGATTGTTACAGATTCAAGGGGCCCAGATGCTTTACTTGGGGAAAAAAGTGCCAAGTGTTTCCTCTTTGAAACGTCAGGCTGTGTGCTCATTGACGGACAGTCTCCAAGGTCCCAGCAAAGTGTGGAAATGTAATATTGTAAACAAATGTATTTTAAACTGTCCATTTACATCCAAAATCTAAAACAAAGGGCTGAGGTCTCCAGGGTAACTAATCAATATTTCTGCCTGGATACTAGGATCATGTGATTCATGTTGCCATGGAGATGGGCTTTGAAAATGAAAGATGAAATTTGAGAGAAGTTAAAACAGACGTAGAAGATCTGCATAGCTTCAGATAGAGGGAGAAGTCTTCATGAAATTTGCACAATATAAAAGTTCTGGTGTTTAACATTTTTAGGCTGGGTAAAGAAAAGGTCAGAAGTAACTGGTCAATAATTATTTGATCGGGTGTCTGCTTGAAGGACAGTATGACATACACTTAGTAGTTTTGTTTTGGTTGCATTAGAGGTTCTGTTCTGTAGGTTGAAGTACAAGGTACCTCCAAAAATAATGTTTTGTCAAAAGTGCTTTTAATCTATCTGTTACAATAAACATATTAAGATGCGCTATCTCGTCACATTATCCATTCAGTTATTAACTGAAAAGCTGAACTTATTTGTAAAGATTTTTGGCCTCTAAGACTTAAGCAAATAGCCTCATCATTATGGGTCAAAACTAGGTGCATCTTAACAGGGAACAGTGAGGCAGATACATTTAAAGGAGAGAATGTGAGCGCCTAGGGCCTCAAAAGCAGAAAGGCTTAGGAAATAGAGTATGCCAGAAAACAGAACTGGTAAGATTGTTAAGGCTACAAAAAATTATACAGTCAGGTGGTGAGGCCATGGAGGAATTGAACTATAATAGAGAGAATTTTAAATCTTGGATGTGATAAGAATGGGACTTTGTGCAAGTCACAATAAGGCCATGGAGAGCTCTTCCCATTTGGCAGGCAAATGGAAAGTCATTTATTCCTAGATGAATGGAATATAAATGCAGGGATATTTTACTACAGCTGTACAGGTTGATGTTGAAACTACACTTGGAGTACTGTGTACAGTTTTGGTCTCCTATTCAAAAAAGGTATAATTACTTTAGAAGCAGTTCAGAGAAGGTCTACAGAACTCACTGTCAGGACAAAGGACTTATGAAGAAAGGTTGAAAATGTTGGATCTGTATTAACTGCACAGAAGAATGAGAGGTCATTTCAACGAAACATAAGATCTTGACGAGACTATTTAGGGTGGATTCCTAGATGGTGCTTCCTACTGTTGGGACATAAAACTAAGGAAGATAGCTGAAGTTAAGAGTCTCCCCATTAATAGAGATGAGGAGAATTTTTTTCCTCCCAGAGATAAAGGTAAGTTTTTTAATTTATTCAAGGCTGAGTTATGTACAGTTTTTAGTAGACAAGGGAGTGAAGGATTCTGGGGTACAAACAGGAAAGTAGAGCCAAGACCACAACCAGATCAGCCATGATTTTTTTGAATGGTGGAGCAGGGTCAAGGGCCAAATGGCTGAATCTTGCTCATAAAGTCCAATGCTCCTAATTTGAAATCTATGGAGGACACAGGACAGGAGGCTGGCAAAGAAGAGTATTGGAACTGTTCGGTGTAGTGGTAACCAAAACAAGGATGACAATTTTAGCAGCAGATGGGCTGAGATCTGGAGGGGAGATGGTGGTATCACTAAGGAGGAAGTAGTGACCCTGGTGATGGAAAGCAGTTGCTGTCAGAAGCTAAGCCTGCCATCAAATAGAACAGTGCATTTGCAATAGGTTTAGCTCAGATTAGTGATCAGAAAGGGGTTTAGAATCGGGTGACTAAGGATCAAAGTTTCTGACAGGGGAGTTGTAGACAGTGACGTCAGCATTCTCAATGTTTTAATTACATTCTTCAATGAATCTTCAGAGAAGAAAATTTCACCTTGATTGAAATGTTGGTATAAGGGACTACAAACTTCCAAAATTAAGTCAAAAATTTGTGTGATTGGAATTCTGTAATGTATTATCATTCATCCCTAGCAGCAGATGTAAAGTAGAAAAACAATTTACATTTATGTTGTGCCTCAATAATTCTTAAGAATTTTATCACAAATGAATATCTTTTCCCAAAAAGTAATCGCTGCAACCTATCTGGGGGGCAATATTGCATGTAGCAAGGTCCCACATGCAACAAAATGTAGCTTCAATGATCTTGTTTGACGTATCGCTATTGGTCAAGGCAATGCAGAGAATGTCCCCATTATTCAGATCCCACCATGGAACCTTTCACCTCCAGCCATGACAGCAGAAAGGGCCTCAATATAATCTGAACGACAGCATCTGTGGCTGATTGTGCAGAACTCACTCAGTACTGAGCTGAGCTGTCAGCCTAGATCACAAGCTTAAGTCTGTGGACTGAAACTTGAGCCTCTAACTTTATAACTCAGGGGCTGTAGTGCTATTTTTCAGTTAAATTTAACATAATCTTAAACTTGGCAAATTCACAACTGTTCTATAACATTGATTCATAGGTTTGCACCAATGACTAAACAAAAAGCAAAAACGTTGCCATTACTGGAAATCTAGAAGACGAAGTAGAGAAAACAAATATATTCAGCACATCAGGCATCAGAACAGTAACATCAATATTTCAGATTTTAATACCCTTCCTTGTAATTGGATGATATTAAAGATAAAGAGAATGACATATTTAAAAAAAGACACAAAGCAGGTCGAGACAAAGGTTGCAATGCTTTGATAGACTGGGGAGGTCCATGAAATCATTCATCAGTTCCCCATTCCCCAGAGCAATAATACATCTGTCTGGCACTGCCTGCTAGCACCTGCTGTCAAAGAAAATAATATGAGACATTGTTAACGTCTGAAGTTGTTAATCTAAAAGCTGTGGGACTGAAAAACACTGGTGAGGAAAATGATTGAAGTTTGCTAGTTTCCTCAGAGGAACGCAGATGTCTAAGTATGGAGAGATCAGAACAGGGAATGCGATGGAGAACTGTGACAGAACAGAGAAATTCACCCAAGTGACCATCTAATCATTTACATGCACTTTCACCAATCAGAACTATACTGATTGTTGATGGCACAGTTCCCTGAGCACTGAGCACATGGTTCATTGAACTTTCAGTTCAAAGGCTGGGTTCTCCCCTTAATGGGCACTTCACTTAATCTGAAAAAGTGGAAACACAGTTGATTTAATAGTGGTGGACAAGGATATTCAGATATGTGTGACAGCTCTTCAGGATATGGAGGGAAGAGAAGAGCTTGGTCGTTGGGGAGGCAGTGACCTAATGATGTTGTCACTGACTCGAAAACCAGATGACTAGGCAAATTCTTTAGTGACAACAGTTCAATGGCAGATGGTGAAATTTGAATTTAATAGAATTCAGGAATTAAAAATTTAGCATAATAGTGATTGTGAATTGTTGTGAAACACATTAAGTTCATTAATATCCTTCAGGGAAGGAAATCGGCCATCCTTCCCTGGTCTGGCCTACTGTGGCGCTAGACCTAAAAGCAATGTAGATGATTTTTAACTGCCCAGTGGGCAATTATAGACGAGCAATAAACATTGGCTAAGTCAATGATGCCAACATCCCATAAATGGAAAAAAAGAATTGTTGCAAGCCCCCATATGTTGTTTCAAAGGTTTTAAAAGCAAAAGAAAAGGATTTTCCCTTGAGGCATTGTAAAATGGTCCAGAAGGGAAAGTGGAAACTGGTATTTGTAATAAAGTACAGACTTATAATCAAAACTCTTGCAAATCTCCAAAACATCTTCTGCCATCTAATTCAATTTATGGAAATCAGCGTGGCCACCATGGTAATAGAGGATGGACCTTGATCTCTTCAAGTGGGAAGATAACGAAAGCAGAAGGCAAACCGGTTTCTGACCGGAGTAAAGCTCACAGTAGCTTTTTAAAATGAAATGGCAGAATCATGTCATAAGATCACGAACTACAACTATCCTCCAGCATTTTCAGGATTGGAGCTGTATGAGCAAAGGAACAATGAAGTGTAGGGAAGGATTTGGATCACTTCTCTAACCAAGAAGCAGCAAGGCATAGTTTTGGCTTTGTCCTAACCAAGAAGGCATCTAAAAAGTATTTTCAGAACTGGACGTAAGTGACTTGGACACTGGGGAGGGACTGCAGATTCTACTACTATTTATTGACCAAGTTTATAAAAAGGATGACTCATTGGAAGACTTTGATGAATTTAAGACTGTAGACAATCGATTCATGGAAGAATGTATCATGAAGTTTGAGGGATTATATAAAAGGCTAAAGAAATTCATACTTGAAACTCTGGTGGCAGTATTGGAATTTAAACTGTTAGATTGCACATAAATTTCACACATGGGCAGACTTTAATTTTGAAAGGTATTCAATTTCATGGTAATGACTCTCTTTGAACAAATGACTACTTCTCTAAAAATCATTTTAGGAGGACAGTCATTTCCAGCTCCCATCGGAAGACATGTTGGCAGTTCTGTTGCAATATAGAGAATGAAAGACTCTTATGATTACTGGCAATTCAACCAAACTGTAAGTTACAAACATTACTGGCATGGGCAATAGTTCCTTATAAACTGTTTTCCCCTTTTTTGGGGGCGGGAATGGAGGGCTGTTAACTCATACCAATTAGAATATGGATGGAACCCAAGCCTGCCTGGTTCTGCATGATGATCGTCTAGCTCTACACAGAATAATGATCAAGTCAATTTTGTTGCGCATCTTTTGTTGCACTGAAATGCATGATACACCAAAGAACAGGTTTCATTAACAACGCTAATGCTGACAGATCAGGAAAACAAAATGACAAAGCTTTGATACATCACATCAATCCATCCAAGGGACACTTCAGATTTGGTGATAAGGTTCACTCTAACAGGGCCAGGAATAGTCACATGATAGCAAAACTTTCCGAATACAACATGGAAATCAAACTATAAAAGCACATTCTTCACAAGTACTGGGACTAAGTTACAAGTTACAACTCTGAGAACATGGAAGAAGGCACCGATGATGAAACGACATGTACTTTGCAAACCCAGGAATTCTACAACTTTAAAATCAGAGGGGCAGGATTCGAGAGCTCAGGATCTACATACTGATACACACACCATTGAAGAAATTGAAAACATAATCTCATGTGGGGATTACTTGTCCAAAGTGGGTTCACAGGTAGTTTACTGGCCAGCAGAAAACCAGAGGATGACCATGATAGTGGGATTTGTGGGCAAATTGACAGGAAAATACAAAAACTGGCTATATGTTCCAGATGAAGGACAAGAAGTGAGAGCCGTAAGGTGGCAGTAGGGGGGGATTCAAGAGTGGAGAACTAGAAAATGCAGATCCAGTACTGACTCAAAAGGCACATTATGGAAAAATAGTTCACATACAGTACAGAGGATTTCTAACAGACATCTGAAAGAAAGAGGCCAGACAGATCGCATTGTGAAGAGAGACTGCAGCCAGACAAGGCAAACGGGCAGCTTGGATAATGCAGAGCTTTCTTGGACAAAAGATAAAAGCAAAAATCTCCATGATCAGGTGGTGTTGATGGCTACTAATTCAAATGGAAGGTAGAGTGATAAAAGTGGCTAAACTAATAGAGTTACAGATCTGAAGAGAATTCAGAGTACATTAAGAAGTTGATGATTGAGGTCAAGCTGGTTTGTCACAGAGATGAAAGGTACTGCAGATGCTGGAGAATCCGAGATAACAAGCATGGGGCTGGATGAACACAGCAGGTCAAGCAGCATCATAGGAGCAGGAAAACTTGACGTTTCGGGCCTAGACCCTTCATCAGAAATGGGGGAGGGGAAGAGGGTTCTGAAATAAATAGGGAGAGAGGGGGAGGGACAGCGGATGGATAGAGGAGAGGATAGGTGGAGAGGAGGCAGACAAGTCGAAGAGGCGGGGATGGCCCTAAACCCTACCTCTTCCTCCGTTACATCGATGACTGCATCGGCGCAGCCTCGTGCTCCCACGAGGAGCTCGAACAGTTCATCCACTTCAACACCTTCCACCCCAACCTAAAGTTCACCTGGACCATCTCCAACACTTCTCTCTCCTTCTTGGACCTCTCTGTCTCCATCTCGGGTAACCACCTAGAAACCGATGTCCATTTCAAGCCCACTGACTCCCACAGCTACCTGGAATACACCTCCTCCCAACCACCTTCCTGAAAAAATGCCATCCCCTATTCCCAATTCCTTCGCCTCCGCCGCATCTGCTCCCAGGATGAGACATTCCACTCTCGTACATCCCAAATGTTCTCATTCTTCAAGGACCGCAACTTCCCCTCCACAGTGGTTGAGAACGCCCTCGACCGTGTCTCCCGCATTTCCCGGAACACATCCCTCACGCCCCGTCCCCGCAATAATAACCAAAAAAGAATCCCCCTCGTCCTCACATACCACCCCACCAACCTCCGGATCCAACGCATCATCCTCCGACACTTCCGCCATCTGCAATCAGACCCCACCACCAAAGACATTTTTCCCTCCCCATCCTTATCTGCCTTCCGGAGGGACCACTCCCTC
>JAHRHZ010000125.1:6954038-6977173 GCA_024137785.1 Ginglymostoma cirratum | reverse complement strand
ACCCTCTTCCCCTCCCCCATTTCTGATGAAGGGTCTAGGCCCGAAACGTCAAGTTTTCCGGCTCCATGATGCTGCTTGACCTGCTGTGTTCATCCAGCCCCATGCTTGTTGTCACAGAGATGGATGTGTCTCGAAAAGATCCCAATACTACACTGAAGTATCAGCCATGGTTTCTACATTTAAACCTTTGGACAGGAACCTAAAAGTACAGAACAGGAACAGGCCCTTTAGCCCACCATGTCTGTGCTGACCATGGTGCATTTCTAAATAATCCCTGCACATGCCTTCTGATTCAGAGGCAAGGATGTGAGCATTTCAGCTGACCCTTTTGCATAGAAAGGTAATAATTTAAACACTTTTTAAAGCTTTCAATGTATGTTAAGACATCATCACCCATAACTTGTTTTCATATTCTCAGTCAGATGTTTGTCTGTAATTGGTGTTAACACTGCTATCACTATCTGTGCATCTTTTCCTATGACTGATGCCCATAAGATATATTTTGGAGGGGGACATGCAGGTGGTGTTCTCATACATGCACTGTGATTCTAGACGCTGGTGATCAGAGGTTTAGAAGGTGTTTGGTGAGTTGTCATAGACCAACCTGTAGATGGTACATACTGCTGCCATGCAGTGACAGTAGTAGAAGTAGTAAATGCTTAAAGTGGTGAACAGGATGCCAAACAAGCAGATTGCTTTCCCCACCTCCCCTCCCCCTCCCCCAAGTAACATCAACTTGTGACGTTGTTAGAACAGCACAGATCCAGCAAATACAGAACAATCTATCATACCCCTGACCTATGCCTAGTAGATGTTAGATAGACTTCATTGTCAAGAGGTGAGTCACTTACTACATAATATCCAACCTCTGATCTACTCTTGTACCACACTATTTGGGTGGCCATTTAAGTTTTTGATTCATGGTGACCCCAAGAAAATATTCAGCAATGGTAATTCCAATGATTATTAAGAGAAAATGTCCAGAAGGTCCTGTTTTGAAGATGGTCATTCTCCAGCACTTGTGTAGTGTTTATGCTGCTTGCCATGGAGTAGCCCATATTTGAACCGTTCAGAACTTGCTGCTCTTTGAGGGTTTGCTGCCATTGGTTACCATGTATCCTACACAGCAACATGACTACATTTCATAAAATGCTTCAGTGACTGTGAAGTACTTTGTGGTGTCCTCAGGTCACAAAAGATGCTTCAGAAATGCAACTTGGTTTTTCTTCTTTTAAAATGTATCAGAGAAAGAAAATTGACCTGAAACAACCAATTATCCAAAGTGACTTTGTTCATAAGTTTACAACAAGCAGGACAGTTTAGAGCAGGTGTAGGTCTAAACTATACTTTCTGAATTTAAAATTCTGTATAAACAGTATAGAAAGCAGTAACACATCTGCATGGGTCTAGCCAACCTTTTCCAATATAAAATCTAATATGAATATTTGTGACAGAAACTCCCTGCATTGTCACCCAATAAACTTTCCTTTCAGTGGAGGTACTGCACTGTCACCAGTGGCATGGAGATATAATTATTCATCAACAAGTTTATACTCACTGTATTCATTATGATTATTTGCAGACAAATATATAATTTAAATACCCAACGTAATTGACAGTATTTAGGACAAAACTGAGCTGGAACTAAGTCTTACTTTGACCTTATTACTTCCTGTCCTTGAAAACCACTTCATCTGAAGACTACATTTGATCATGATTCCTGGTGTGTAACTCCACACATGGCTTCCTATTATTAATACTCATTAGAGCAATCTTAAAGGTGGAAATGTTCAGGTAGGTTTCTCCAATTTGGATGATGGCATTTTCATCAATATGTAAAAGGTTAGCAAAAACAGGAATCAATTCATTCCAATATAGTTCCAAGCGTAAAGAACAAATGATGAATGTCACCTCGATGGATATTTAGAAATTGGATATTTAGAAATAGGATTTGAAGAAATAGAAAATGAATCCTACATGAAGAAATTATGCAATACTGCACTGAGTTATAACAAATTTCAATTTTTGTTCTTCATAATTTCAAAATAAACTATAAAACTAAAAGGCACAAATTCTAGAATTTCTAAACAGCAGGAGTGCAATTCATTTAAGTTCTCAACAATGTTGAAGTCGTTTCCATTTCTGAAATGTTTTGCCGTAACTTAACAAACATGTGAAAGTTGTTGAAAATTGATTGCTAATGCTTATTTATCTCATGTTAACACAATCTCATACTCTGTGAAGATTAGGGAAGTGAATTACCAAATGTATGTTACTCTATGGGGAAAGGAGAACTTTAATATTTTTCACACTATCGATTAACATTAATGAAATCAAAAGGATCAAAAAAATGAGGCTGCACAATGGAAAGTTGTATGCCATTTATGATTTTTAAAAAATTGGTGACTTTATGCCAATATCACATATCAACAGCGAAGAAACATTTATAGAAATTGAAAAGCATGCCTTTCAACTCAACACCAAGAGAACATTCAAGGCTGGGTGTTGAATGCAGCCTGTCACTGCGTCTGTATGTGAAACATGGACTCTGTGTTCAAGAGTCAAGTGATAGATCCACTAGGGCTGCTTCTCCAATCACAAGCCATTTCTCTCCCACCTTTTCTCAATAGATGAACAACAAAAACAGGAGACAGCCAAGGTTCTCATGCACCTGCACAGGTCAGAAACTGGAGTGGAACACCAGCGACATGTGTGAGAGAGAGAAGACAGAGGGACACAGAATGAGTGAGGAAAGACAGGGTGGGGCAGAGGTTAAGTCTGTAAGGTAGAAAAACAGAGATATTCCAAATGACAGCGCGGGTGAGGATGAGCATGGCATCATGCAAAAAAGGGGGAAGAGTCTGAGTCAGGCAGATAGAAAGGGGCAGAGCAAGTGAGGTAAGTGAGAGTGGGAAGCAGTTGCGAGGCTGAGTGGAAAGGAGTGAAAATGGCAAAAACAAGCTGGAGCAGAGAGAGGGGAGTGAGGGTCAGTGAGCTGGAGCAGGGAGGGGGGAGTGGGAGGTTAGTGAGGAAGTGTGGAGGAGAGAGGTCAGAGGAAGAAGGGGGTTTCTGAGAGCGCACAGGGAAGCAAGCGAGAAAGAACGAGGGGGAATGGGACAGAGAGCAGTGGACATTAGTGACAGGGAGTGGGAGAGAGGGGAGTTGGTATAAGTCACAGGGACCGGGGAATGGAATGGACTGGACATGTGTGTACGGGTGGGGGCGGGGGTGGGGAGAGAGAGAGCACAGGAGACAGAAAGGCAAGAAGAAACACCGAGGCTAAATGCAAATGGCTTCTTTTCCCGTTTCTGTATGAGTTATGTCGAGGCTGCATTGCATTTTACATCACTTGAAGATGCTTCAAGATGATTTGGATGGGAATGTAGAAGGCACAGTTAGTAAGTTGGTGGATGATACCAAATTTGGTGGCACAGTAAACAGTGAAGAAGGTTTTCAAAGATTACAGAGGGATCTTGATCAAATGGGTCAATGGGCTGAAAAATGGCAGATGGAATTCAAACTGGATAAATCCAAGGTATTTTGGTACAACAAACAAGGTTAGGACTTATTCAATTAACGGGAGGGCACTGGGTAGTGTTGTACAACAGTACTACAGGGCACATTTTGAAAATGAGAGAAGAAAGATTTTAAGAAGACATGAGGGGGAAATTTTTAATATGGTTCACGTGTGGAATGAACTTTCTGAGGAAGTCATGTAATGTGGATACAATTGCAACGTTTAAAAGACATTTGGATCAGTACATGAATAAGGAAGGTTTGGAGGGATATCAGCCAGGAACAGGCAGGTGGGATTAGTTAGTTTGGGATTACGTTTGGCATGGACTGGTCAGACTAAAGCGTCTGTTATCCACGCTGTACGATTCTATAACTCCATGGGTTAAGCCCAACTTCATCGACAAGTCTTGATCCTGTTTTGCCCTCACAATTACCGTATTTTGACAGCAAATTGCATTCAGCACATATTACGTTTCTGCGATTATTTAAGCATGTTTTAAAACCATCACGGTAGAAGATGGTCCACAAAATGAGGTATGGCCTTGAACACCATTGGGAATTTCTACACATGGTTTGAGTGTTACTGAGGAGGGTCTAACATTTCAAAAGGATACTTTGGTTGCAAGGATTCCAAAAATTGCATCTTAAAATATTTTAGATGTACATTTCAAGGTAGTAAGTTCACTGATTACTGCACATGAACTGAAAACAGCTTTGCACATCTTTTAAAGCTCATTTTTAGTACGTTAAAATTAGGTTATTTACAGATGGTGCGCTGACAACAATGATCAAACTGCTGATTTTCTGCGAGGCAGCTATTTTCAGCTCTGTTAATCAAACTGCATCAAGTTACCATGGTTAACCTTGTCTAAAAATATTTTTGAACCAAGTATTTTGAAAATGTGCTTAATACAATGCATGATTGTATTGGTTGGCAGCAAATTTTGCATTCAGAAATATGCAAATTGTTACAAACAAGAAAGTTAGGTGGGGAGAAGAAGCCTTATGAAGATGGATGCAATTTGCATTTAGATCATTGAATGTGATCAAAGCAGAAAATCTACCCTATATCAACAGAACATTTCTGAAAGCATCAAGAGCATCATGCATCTACATTAATTTTTAACACCAGACTTTATTTGTCATTGCATTTTTAAATGAACTTTTCTCAAGCCAACAATCAAGTTAAAGTGCAACATTATATACAGTAAATCATTCAGTTTACCACAATTTTTGTAGCTTTTAATTTCCAATTAGCTGTGATGTTTAAAAAATTGTTTTCGATATTATAGTTTCTGACTTCTGGAATAAAAGTTGAAAAGCTGAAAAAAGTGTCAGCATAATTTCGAAACGGACATCGGCTACCCCTGTCACAGCTAAAAACTTCAGACTTCAGAAATGGAAAAATATTCCTTTTTTATGTGCTGCAAAACCTGGAAAATTAGATTGTTTTACTTTACAAAAAAAAACTGGAGCCCATAAATTGGCGCTATATTTTAGCAACATGTCTTTAACAGCATTTACAAACAAAAATGCTTTTATTTAAGTGTAATAATAAAACAATGTTTTTGTTGTGTTAAATTTGACTTCAACATGATTGAGCACTGGACACTAAAGAGAAAGATTCACACGTGACTGACTAAATATGGTGCCGCAATCTGGGCCAAGAAACCCCTTGGAACAGCTCTAAGGGATTTCCAGGCCTATTAGTCTCACAATAAAATGGAGGCACTTACCTGGCATCTGCTTCACTATAGTATTCTCTGGCCACGATATCTTCAAATAATTCTCCCCCAGTCACTCTAATAAAACAACAAACATTGCATATAACTGATTAGCATTGCTTCCAAAAGGCAGACAAAAGCACCAATACACTGTATAGCTTACATCACCTTACTTTGTTCATTAAACAGCACTATGCAACAAAATAAAACAGGCATACCTCTTAAAACATTTCTCTGTAGTTTATCATTCAAAGATTTTAAGGGCAGAAAATATTTGACCAAGAACTTCATTTTGTATTCATTTGTCTCGATGCAAGATCTTGTATGTGCAATAAGTGTGGTCAAAATGTTTTTCATGTTTAACCCAGCAAGCGTCCACTTCTGCATTCTTTTAGTAAAATACAAGTCATAGTCAGATATGAAGTCCTGGCTGTGAATATTTATTTAATTCTATGCAGTTTTACACCTTACAACATCATCATGGCTCAATTAATAGCAAAAGTAGAAATTGCTGGTGGAACTCAACAGGTTTGGCTGCATCTGTGGAAAGAAAGTGGAGTTTACGTTTCGAGTCGAGTGACTTTGTTGAACAGAGTTGTGAAGAGGAGTTACTGGACTCTGAGCATTAATTCTGTTTCATTCTCACTGATGCTGTCAGACCTGCCGGATTTTGCCAGCAATTTCTGTTTTTCTTTCAGAGCTTCAGCATCTGCAGTTCTTTGTTTTATTTTGGTTCAAATAATGGATTGAACTAGATGGTGATGTTTCTTATTTAAGTTGCATAACTCAAAAGGAGTACAGTGGTTGTCATGGACAATCCCCACTGTCCAACAAGAAATACTAAATACTAACCGAGGGGGGACAGGGAGAGGAATACCAGAAAAAAAATGTTGTCAATGACTAGCTGCTACAAATTTCTTTGTAACATTAAGAATGCTAAGTACCAGGACACTAAGTTTGGCAAGTTAATCACTCAAAACAGCTATAATTGGAAGTGTCTTGCTTATCCTTTCCATCACACATTAATTGTTAAGGACAGAAATTCTTCATAAATTTTACAGGAAACAGCATTTAACGATAATTACTCATGATCGGACGAAGTTATATTGACAATTTACTTAATTTGTATGTCGGTGAGCTAGCTTTATTACAAAAGTAAAACCAGCCTAGAATAGATAGGTCTGCGTAGGATTCATCTGCAATTTGCAAAACAAATAGCCTGAACAAGGAGGAAGAAATATAATTAGACAAAACTTAGGAAATCTTTAAGAAGGCTTAAATGAGAATCGGAATGAGGATATCATGGCGATGGCACGACGTGGTTGACAGACTGTTGCTTACACATATCTCGGATTGGTTTGCTGATGCAAAGTGAACTATTGTCCAATACCAACACCGTCAAGGCACCAAATGGACTAAAGATGATACCAGCAATTCCGGCAGCGCTGCTGCTGCTGCATTCAACATATCCCAAAGCTTCTGAAAAGTCGGAAATTTGGACCGTCGGTCAGTCACTAGCAGACTGTAACAGACATTTATAATCAACCTGTTCAGATGTGTTATGACACGCCTGTGAAGTAGGTGGGGCTTGAAGCTGAGGGCTTTCTAGCTCAGATGCAGAGACACTACCACTGCACAAGTGGCTGACTAGGAGATTGTATGCTATGTGGTTGTAGGGATCTTTCTGTCGACCAGCTCGGCGCTTCTGGTACACACTACAAACATTTAATGACTAGGTTGACAAAATCGCTGAGGCTGGGCCAACATGAAAAATCATCCCATCATCTTAATTCTCATGTGTTTCTGATGGAGCTGATCAAATATGTCAGGCTGAAGTGCTGTCTGCTTGGTGTCCTTTGGAGAATACTCCACTGGACACGACCGATCTCACCTTGATATAACCGATACGTTCTCATATCCATAGGTATCTCCTGGATGATCTACGGCCAGCTGTATTTAATGATGTGCCATAGTGCTTGGGACATTGACAAGTTGCCCTCTGGAGTTCCCCTCTCGTTTTGACTGAAGCACGAGATGTATGGAGTAGATATCCTTCAAGCTTGACTTCATCTATCGGACATTGAATGTTTTGCCTCACGATATCCCAAAGTGGGTAATCCACTCTGAGTGCCTGATAGGAATCTTGACAAATAACTTCTGGGGTTGAGGCAGGCATACTTGAGAGATTTTCTCCAGTTTATGATCTGCCTCAACCATGAACTCTATCCCAAATAAGCTGGTGTGAAATTTGGTGATTCTGATGGCAAACGCAAGAGGTTCTCATTCAATATGGGCATAATTTCCTTGTTCTTGTGACTAACCTTTTAAAGTAAATCTAACAGGCTTGGACCATGAAGACCCATACCCAATCTTTTCTGCAAAGCATCCATTTTGAATGCTGTTGCCTTCTGACGTCACAGTTTGATAACAAGACATTCTGACAGGCCTTGCTTCAGCATAATGAGCGCATGTTGCTGACCATCCTGCTATAGGATGAAAAAAAAAGCTTGCTTCAGCAATTCACTTAGAGGAAATGCCAACTTCAATGGGGCAGGAAATGGGAATGGAACTGGACTGGATAGATTAGAATGATATATTACCAGGAAAAACAGTAACTGAATAGCTGGCTACCTTCACCAGGAGATGGTTTGGGCACAGTCAAGGCATATTACCTTGAATTTGCAGCTCACTGACTAATGGAGACAGACATTAAGTTGAAGAAAAAGTGTGTTTATGACAGATGTCAGGGAGAAAATAGAAAAGGAGAATCATGGTGAATACCGAGGGTGGTGAAAAAGCAAACCGGAGAACAGAAGATAGATAATGAGAAAAGATTGACATCTAACAGTGAAATCCCAAAATCCTCTATAGGCACATAAATAGTAATTGTGGTAAAAGGACAAATAGGGGTGATTTGGAACGATAATAGGGATTCACACATGATGGCAGGAGGCACGTCAGATGGGTGAAATGAATACTTTGCATCTTTAGCTACTAGGCAGCTCCTTGCAGGGCACAATGACGGAGGAAATACAATCATTAGAATGGTTTAAAATGATAAGGAGGAATATTGAATAAATTGCCAGTACTTAAAGTTGACAAGGTGCCATGGCTGGATGAGACGCATCCAAGTATGGTCTAGGAAGTAGAACTTGCGGACAAAATGATCAGATCATTCAATCTTTTACGGACAGGGGACTTGAGAATTGCAAGCATTATGCCCTTGTTTCAAAGAAGTTGTAAAGATAAATCTAGCATTTACAGACCAGTCAGCTTAATGTCAGACCTGAAGACATTTCTTGAAACAATTCTTTTTTGATAGAATCAAAAATCACACAGAAAAATATGGTTTAAATTTAAAAGAACCAGCATAGGTTTGTCAAGGGAAAGCCATGTCTAACTAACCTGCTGGAGCTTTATTTAGAGGCAAAACAGAGGGCTGAGGAGTGAAATACTGTTGATGTAGTGTACTTGGACTTTCAAAAGGCATGTGACAAACAATTACACGAGTGACCTGTGAGGAAACTTATAGCGCATGGAATAAAAGGCACAGTAGCAACATGGAAACAAAATTGGCTGAGGTATCAGAACCAGCGACTATTGGTCAATGGCTTTAGGTTTGAGAAAATTTGCTGTGGAGCTCCCCTTGGAAGAGTATTAGGAGCCTTGCCTTTTCCGACATATAAATAATTGTGAACTTGATGTGCACGGGACAATTTCAAACTTGGCAGATGACGTAAATCTTGGACACTTTGAAGGAGGCAGTATGAAACTTCAAAAGAGAAACTGACAAGTTGCAGAAGTGGATGAACAGGTGACTTAACTATCTTCTTAACTACCAACTGAGCCTGCATACTAACCTTAAAAGAATCCTGAACTAGGATTCCAAAATGCCTTTATACGTCAGATTTCCGAAAATTTTACCCAATTAGGAAGCAGTCTACACTTCTATTCTTCCTACTAAAGTGCATAGCCTCACACTGTATCCCAACTGCTACTTCTTTGCCCACTCTCTTAGCCTGTCCAAGTCCTTCCACAGCCTCCACACTTCCTCAGCACAAAAACAGTTGGAAAGGCTGATAATGTTATCTACAAACAATGTCCTCAGTTCCTTCATCTGAATTGTTCACATATAACAGGAACAGTTCTGGCCACACAAGGACCCCTGCGGAACTTTACTAGTCACTGGCTGCCATCCTGAAAAAGACTTCTTTATCCCTACCCTCTGCATCCTGCCAGTCATCCAATCCTCTATCCATGCCAGTACTTTGCTCCTAACACCAGCCTCTTGTCTTAGTTAGCAGCTTCCTGTGCAACGCCTTCTCAAAGGCCTTCTGGAAATTCAAATAGATCTCGTCCACTGGCTCTCCTTTGTCGAACTTGGTTGTTACCACCTCAAAGAATTGTAAGAGATTTGTCGAAGCCGTTCGGACTCTGTCCTATTTTACCATGAACTTTGAAGTACTCCACAGTCTCATTCTTAAAAATGGACTGTAAAACATTACCAGCAAACTGAGGTCAGGCTAATCGGCCTATAATTTCCTGTCTTCTGCCTCTCTCCTTTCTTAAACAGGGGTGTTACATTAGCTATTTTACAGTCCTATGGTACTCCCTCTGACTCCAGTGATTCTTGAAAGATCACCACCAGCATCTCCACAATCTCCTCAGCTATCTCCTTCAGAATTCCGCAGTGTAGACAATCTGGTCCAGGTAATTTATCCATCTTCACACCTTCCAGCGCCTTCCCTTTAGTGATGCCTACTACACTCAGCTTTGCCCCCTGACGGTCTGGTATGCTGCTGGTGTCTTCCACTGTGAAGACAAGTCATTGAGTCACAGAATTATACAGCATAGAAACAGACCCTTCTGCCCAACTTGTTCAGGTCAACCAGATATCCTAAATTAATCTAGTCCCAATTTCCAGTATTTGACCCATATCCCTCTAAACCCTTCATATTCATATACCCATCCAGATGCCTTTTTTAAATATTGTAACTGTACCAGCCTCCATCACTTCCTCTGACAGCTTATTCCATGTGCACACCACCCTCTGTATGAAAAAATTGCCCCTTAAGTCCCTTTGAAATCTTTCCCCTCTTCACCTTAAACCTATGCCCTCTAGTTTTGGGCTCCCCTATCTTGGGAAAAAGACCTTGGCTATTTAGCCTCTTCATGCCCCTCATGATTTTATAAACCTCTATAAGATCACCCCTCAGCCTCCGTGTCCCAGGGAAAATAGCCCCAGCTTATTCAGCCTCTCTCTAGAAATACAAATACATTATAAGTGGTTCAGGAAAGGTTCACTTGAAAGATTTCCAAGATGAAGTAGTTATTTGAGGAGGAAAGGCCGAGTCTACATCAAATGCCATTTGGAGGAATAAGAAGTGATGGTATTGAAATATGCAAGATCCTCCGATGACTTGGTAGGGTGGAAACTGAGAAGATGCTTCCCATGGACGGGGAGTCTGGTACGAAAGGATGCAGTTTAAACAAAAAAAGAGGAGGTCTCTCACCGAAGACTGAGGAGAATTTTTTTGTTTTCTCTCACTGGTTGTTAGCTTGTAGAATCCTCTTCTCCAGACAGCAACAGAGATAATGCCTTTTAATATATTCAAATCTGAATTAGAAGCATTTTGTTTCACAAAGTAGACAGAGAGGAAAATAGAGTGGAGGCCACAATCAGATCAGCTGTGCGGAATAGACTTGAAGGGCCAATGACCTACACTTGCTCCATATTCTTGTATGGCAGGCATTTCATTGTCACATCAGGACTTTGCTCTTTTGGTAAAATTCCAGTCATCATTTCATGCTTGGCAATCTAGGAGTCCTCATGTCTTGCTTTATGTATGTTATAATGTCAATTTTCCTAAAAAATAATTTACAGCCTACATTGTTGCTTACCAAATTCAGTGTCTATTAGCAGAGAGATACACATTTTATGTTTGTTTTGCAAATCAGAACTTTACTGCACACAATATTATAAGTACCATTTAGATCATCAATTGATCACCAGTTCTTAATTCTGCTAATTGACCCTTATCACAGAATCATGCAGCAGAGAAGAATACCATTCAGCACATATCTTCGAAAGAACTATCCAGTTTATTCTATTCTTCTGCTCTTTCTTCATCCTGTAAATTTCTCCCTTTCAACTAATCATCCACCTCCCTTTTGAAAACAAAGTACTGGATGTGCTTCTATTTGTCGTTCAGGCAGTTCACCCTCGATTAACAATCTCCCTATGTTAAAAGAAAAAATTGGTTCTTTAGATTCAAGTCCGCAAACACTTAATGTTTAATAAGAAGCATGGAATTTCAAAACACAAATTCCCAACACATAGGTATAATAATTTACAGACTGTCAACATTTTCTGTAAAGTCTCTGTGTATTTCACTTTAAAATGTTACACATCAAGATAAATGACAACCAAAGAATTCAACTTAGCTGTGAAATTTGAAGTCTCAACTTAAAATTTACATGCCATTACGAGTATCATTGCAACAAACAGAACAAATGAGCATATATAGTAAACAATACAAAATGTACGTTACATCAACAGCTTGTATTTATATAGAGACAACACACTGTGGAGCTGGAGGAACACAGTAGGCAGGCCAGGCAGCAGAGGAGTAGGAAAGCTGATATTTCGGGTCGGGACCCTTCTTCAGAAAACATATTTAAGTAGTGCCTTCAAATTGCTAAATGTTTTTCTTCCCCCACAGAAGTGCAAAAGAATAAGAATCAACACTGAGACAAAGCAAGGGATGTTAGATAGGGCGAAAGCTTGGCCAAAATACGGGTCTGGAAGCCAAGAAATCAGTAAATAACCAATGTAATTTAGTGGGGGGGTATCAGAAAGATTTAACTCCTACATGCCAAAAGGCTTGACCAGGAATGAGATTAACAACAGGTAGGGGTGGACTTTTTGTTAAAGGAAGGGTCAAGTCCACAATGAAACTTAAACACAAGGGTGAGGTCAATGACCACAGGCGTATTGAAGGACTGGACACTGACAGCAGAGCTTTAAAATAGTTAAAAATTAAGGAAGTGAGAAGGATGGAAAGCTGTATATTGGAGCATTGTTGAAGCCCAAGGCTAGATTTGACAAAGCCACAGTTGAGGCTCTGACAGCAGCTGGCCTAAGGTAGAGAGATTGGCCTAAGTTAAGAGCAGTGGTAAAAGTAGGCAATCCTTGTATTGGAAAAGTTACCAGATCAGAAGGACCAATGTTAAATCCACCTCCAAGACTGTGAACAATCTAACTGAATTAGATTCAGTTGCCTACACAAGAAATACTATTTACGGAAAAAAAGCACCAGGCTTGTAGTGGAGTCAATGATTTGGCCCTTTTAATTGCTGAACTAAAGGAAACTGCAGCTTGTTTGGGATTGGATCTCAGACAAACAAACAGTCTGACAACACAAAGGCAGTTGATGGGTTAAGAGAGGAATGGATGTTGTCAGCATACAGGCAGAACGTTACCTCATGTCTTTGGTGATCCAACAAAAGGAACACGCGTTATTCAGGAAACTGATGGAACTAAGGGCAAATGATTGGGGATCTCCACAAGTTATCCAGCAAAAAAACAAAGAGGTGTAGAGTATTGATCTTTTCATCATCTCCTTAAAAAAAAAATCAAACTAAATAAGGCAACCGAGTTAGAATACGATTCTTTATAGAAAACGAATACTAGAATATAAACTGTGGATTAGTCATTATTTGAAAAGAGATTGATGGTTTGATCTCCATGGAGATCACACCATCTGTCTTGCGAAGATCAATAACTTTTAGCAGAGATATGAATTTTCTGATGACTAACACAAAGAACATTGCAATAAAATTTCTCGTTAAGATTTTTTTCTATGGCAAACAAACTAAAATCAACATCAAGTAAACATTAGTAGGGAGCCAATAGACTAAACTACAAAAAATGTATTTCTCATGAACTTAACACAGAAAGCCCTATGTCACATTTATACTTTATACTACACTTCTTTCGTATTCATGATTAAATTTCCCAAGATTCTTTCTCTTTCACAGGATATAGGTATTGCAGGCAAGGCAATTTTTGCACGTTCATAATCACCCCAAGCGTGGTGAGTAGTTTTCTTTAACCACCACTGGTTTTATGGTGTATTTACACTTGCAGTTCTGCTGGGAAGGGAGCTCCAGGCTTTTGATCCAGTGACAGAGAAGGAACAAGGTCAGAAGCCACACAACACCAGGTTATAGTCCAACAGGTTTATTTGAAATCGCAAACTTTTACTGCCCCTTTGTCAGGTGAAGGTACAGCGATTGGTTTCACGTCAGGATGACGTGTGGCTAAGAAGCAAACTTGCAGATGGTGTTGTTTCCAATGGAACTGCTGCTCTTATCCTTCTATATCATAGAGATTGTGGGTTTAGAAGATGTTGTTGAAGGAGCTTTGCTGAGTGGCTGCATCTTGTAGATAGTTTACACTGGTGCCAATAATGGATGGACTGAGATTCAAGTAGGATACTGTGTCCGAGTGCGTGTTGAGCCTCTTGAGTATTGTTGGAGGTGCACTTTTCCACGCAAGTGCGAAGCATTCCATCACACTACTGACTTGTGCCTTGTTGATGGTGCACTGATTGTGGGGAATCAGGAGCGGAGCTACCCCCCTGCTTTCAGCAGGAAATCTCCTCCATATCCCATCAGGCTGAATTTTCCTGCATCCTTTTAAACAAAGTCTTCTTGGCTCAATTTTCTGAGCACAAACAAATGGACTTCCAGGAACAAGCCATCCCTTGATGATTCCTTGATTTTTACCTCTCCACAATTCATGTTTCCTTAAACAGGAGTTCTGTCCTTACCAACACGTGATGCAGTTTTAATCCAAAGCAGCCCTTTCCTTTTCGCTGGCATAGCAGCACCACTTTTGTTATTTTTCCCCCCAAAATCCTTTGGGCTGACTAACCCAGTGCCTGACAGCATGGGCAACAGCATGACCAGCTGTCTCTTCCTTTGTGTTCAGGGAGTAAACATTGCACCTGACAGTTGATAAGCTTCAGTTTGATTTCTGTCTCCATAATAACATCACATTGTTTGCCTCTAGAATATTTACTAACAGGTCCTATTCCCTTCTCCAAAATAGGCCATTGACCTCCAAAGTTACCTTACAGACTCCAGCATTTGCAACACAAACTAATATTCTGGATCAAGAATCATTTTCTTTTTGCCAAAAGCGATGCAGATTTACATAGTCCCATTGTTGTCAAAAAGTTCGGGCCCCAAAGCAAACCTTTCCAAGCAACCCACAGAAAACAAAGACCATCCTGATGCTGAAACTAAAATAATACTGGATTTTATGTTCAGCATTCTTCAATTCTGTTGTGCTACGCAACAGTCAAATTGTGATTGCTAAAGTCCCACGACAGTTTATATAATTGATGCTATTTTAATTGGATTGAGGGCAGAATTTATGGAAGGAGAAATATCTTCTTTCCACATCCATGTTTTTAATCTCTGCTAGGTGAGCTGCCTAATACCACAAGGAAAGAAATAACTTCTCAGCATAATTAGATTTGGGAGTATTAACATAAAAGGTGAATACAGACCAGCTTATCAGTTTTATTAATTCACTTTTAGCCACACACAATTTTCATATGCTTGTCTTCAATTCCTGACGATTCAACACCTAGGTTGCTTCCTACAATCAATAATTTAACCTCACGCAATTAAGAGAACATCTCAACACAACAAACACAATTATATTTTACACAGAAGATATTCATCCACAGTTAATTAAGAAACATAAATATTCATCAAGTAACTAGATCTCATCAGCGATGCAGTGAGGAGAAACAGCAAGCTTTGTTGCTGCAAACAAGGCACAGACAAGGGCTCCATCAATGAGAATCACAGCCTTGCTGCAGCCAAGAAACTGCTTTTCAGGTAGTTCAAGGTTGTTGGAGGTCATAAAAGCATTCACCAATGTGCTAGATATTTGGGAACTAGATTTTGACAGGCAATGAATCAGATTCTGAGGAGGACAGATTTCTGATTGGAGGAGGTTGAAATAGGACTACGATATCAATTTTTTCCTCCCCTCCCCTCCCCTCTCCTAACCTTACCTTGGCAAAATGGCAAGCTAACATTAACAGGGTCTCGTGGGTAGATTTACATAAAATGTCATTCTTGGAATTCACCACACCTAAACAAGTGCCTTGGCATGGAGTGGGACTTGGATGTCCCGGGGAAAAAGAAATCAAACTTTGAAGTTAGGTTTAAATCGTACACTGTAGATAGATTGAAAAGTGTTTGTTCTGATCGATCCTAATATGGGGACATTTGGTAGGCCTCATGCCTGCTACAACGGGCCGAAGGAAGTGAGATGGCTGGCATACTGTCAAAAGAGATTTTTCTCCCCCGGCTAAAAATGCTCATTTTTGATATTGAGGCCTTGTACGGTGGGTCTAAAGTGCAAACACTGGTCTCTCCAGCACCTAAACCTCACATCTGTACTACCCTGCATTAAACATCCAAAATAAGTAAATGTAGTAAACAGAACCTTAGTGACAAGTCATTCGTCTGCAACAAATTTACATCCACCTACAGTGCATCTGCTGAGATTTATTTTGGCCTGCTGGATAACAGGGCAAGTTAGGATACAGCAGAGAATGTCCTCAACTGGGTTTTGTCACAAACCGAAAATAAAAATAAGTTTGAATTCAAAGCTTCATTTAACCAAACCTGGTGCTGGAAGAAGAAACTGATTTATTGATTTATTGTCACGTGTACCAAGATACAGTGAGAAGCTTTGTTTACAAGCAGTACAGGGAGATCATAGTAAGCAAAGAACGTACAGATCAAAAGTTTTAGACAGAGGTATACAGGTTACTTTGCACAGGGCGTGCACTAGGTGAGATCAACATTAGCAAGATCAGCATTATTTGAGGCTAGAGAATCCATTCATCAGTCTGATAATAGCTAGGAAGAAGCTGTTCCTGAACCTGTTGGTGCGTGTTCAGGCTTCTATATCTTCTGCCTGATGGAAGAAGTTGTAGGAGATCATTAATGGGAGGCGATGGGTCTTTGATGATGTTGGCGACTTTTTCACAGTAGCGAACCGTGTAAATAGAGTCCATAGCTTCCGTGATGGTCTGGGCTGTGCATGCCACCTTCTGTAGTTTCGTACAGTCCTGGGCAGAGCAGTTGCCATACCAGGCTGTTATGCACCCAGACAGTATGCTTTCAATGGTGCATCTGTAGAAGTTGGTGAGGGACCTTATGGACATGCCAGATTTCCTCAGCCATCAGTAAGAGGCATTGTTGTGCCTTCTTGACTGTCGCATCTACATGGGAAGTCCAGGACAGATTGTTGGTTATAAAAGATCACCTTTGGAAAATCAAATTTGCATTTTGTAAACTGTACAATTCTTCATAAACAAATCTTCATACAAATTTGGAGTGAAAATTCTGTTAAGATTACTTTTTCCTCTGCCAAAACTGTTGGTGAATACAGACTATGGATTTTGAAGTTCATCTTGGGATGTTGAAGGCTTACACCTTCAGGAAGCTTTATCCACCATTCCATATCATTTGGCATAATGTTGATGTGCAGATGAAGATCTGAGATACCACATTCAAACATCCTTCAGCTACTAACCTTCAAGCTTTGAAGACAGGAAGGTACAGGAGGAATAACCAATTATCTGAATTCCAAAAACAGGGTCTTCTGAAAATAAATTTATAGAACGAAGAAAATCTGTATAATGTGAAAACACGGTGTAAATACTGCAACATTTGAAAAAAGCAGGAAGAAATAACTCCATTGGGTACCTTCCAATTATCAGTAAGGAAATAAAGCAGCAACCCAAGATTGAAATTCCAGTAACTGCTGTAGGCGAATAAACTGCAAGCTAAGGCTACCTTCAGATTATCAAAATAGGACACCACTGTATTAAAGACATTATACAATTCAAAGTGTAGTTGTATCCATTTACAATTTTGTTAAGATTTCCTCTAAGGTCTGAGTGATCATGGACAAACTTGCAGCAATGTTTGGGACAGATCTGGTGCAAAGCTCTCACCCAGACTGATTATTACATTTTTTGTATAAATACTAAGTTTTAAAGGTGCAGCTACCAAACAAATTAATACTTTAAAAATGCTATATAATGTGGTAAACATCCCAAGGTGCACTGAAGCTACTCATGGATATATTAAGCCAGGTGCTGGATCCACACAAGCAAGTTTAAGAATTATCTTGAAGGAGGAAATGGGAGATGAGGTGCAGAGATGCTTAGGAAGGATAAACAGATCTTTTAGACTTGGCATCTAAAGACACAATTAAACCAATTCAACTCAAGTATGCTAAAGAGGCCAGAATTGAATGAGAGCAGGGACCTCAGAGATGGGGCTGGAAACTGGGATGTTCAAAAGCCATGAAGGGAAACAAGGATGTGAATTTTAAAATCAAGCTGTTATTTAGGACAGTGAGCTCAGGGATTAGGGAGTGAGTGGTGTTTGTTGTAACTAAGTAAGCAGCAAAGTTAATGGAGGGTAGATTGTGGGAGGTCAGGAATGTACTGGAATAAAAAGGTGCTGGAAATACTCAATATATTCGGCAGCATCTGTAGAGAGAGGAACAAAGTGAATGTCTCGTGGTGATGAAAGGTTACAATCTGAAACAATCGTTGTTTCTCTCTCTGCATAGATGCCATCAGACCTGGTGATTGTTTCCAGCATTCTCAGTTTTTAACTTCAGTTTTCCAACATCTGCAGTATTTGGCTCTAGATGTGTAGGAACAATCAAGGTTCGTGGTGACAAAAACATGTATGAACATTTTAGTGATAGCTGAGTTGAGGCAGGGCTGAAGTTGGGCAATGTTACGGAGGAAGGAAGGGATGGTCTTAGTGCTGACCTGGATATAGAGTCATACACCATAGAAACAAGCCTTTTGTCCAACCAGTCTACACCGACTATGTTTCCAAACTAAACTAGTCTCACCTGCCTGCACTTGGCCCATTTCTCTGAACCATTCCTGTTCATGAACTTATCCAAATGTCTTTTAAACTGTGCCTGCATCCACCACTTTCTCTGACAGTTCACCCCACACTCAAATCACTCCCTGTAAAAAAAAAAGGTGCTCCTCACATCCTTTTCCGATCTTTCTCCTGTCACCTTAAAAATATGTTACCTAGTTTTGAATGCCACCCTACAGAAAAGACCCTTGTCAGTCACCTTACCTATACCCCTCATGATTTTATAAACAAACATCAATAATGACACCCCTCAACCTCCTACACTCCAGGGGAAATAAGTCCCAGTCTTTTCAGTCTATACACACATCAAACGTTCCATTCCTGGCAACATCCTGATAAATCTTTTCTGAACCCTCTCCAGTTTAACAATATCCTTCCTATAACAGGGGACAAGAACAGCACACAGTACTTCAGAACGTGTGACAGAAATCATAGAATCATGGAAACAGGCCATTCAGCCCAACATGTCCACACCAACCCTCCAAAGAGCATAGCTAATGTATCTAACCTACACACCCCTGAACACTATGGGCAATTTAGCATGGTCAATCCACCTAACCTGCACATCCTTGGACTGTGGGGAAAAAAACTGGAGAACCTGGAGGAAATCCACTCAGACAGTCACCTGAGGGTGGAATCAAACCACAGTCCCTGGCACTGTGAGGGACCGTGCCATCCCAGGTCAGAGTCAAGCACGTCACTAAGGCTGAGAACAGTTGAGATTAGCCTCAGACAGTTGCCAAGCGGAGAGGACTCGATGGGAAAGGAATGGAGTTTGGGATCAGCAAGAACTTTAGTATCCGTTTAGTGTAAGAAAGATGAAATTTGTGTTGCTGAGAAACAGCATGCAGATGCCAACGTTAAATTCAAGGTGCCACCTGGCTGAGAGTCAATGCAAGTCAGCAGGCATGGGGTGATAGGTGAATGGTCTTAACGAGAATTAGGACAAGGCACAGAGAGTTTTGGACAATCTCTGATTTTTGAGAAGTACTATGAGAGGCTGACCGTGAATGTATTTGGATGGTCTAGTCAAGAAGTAAGAAAGGCATGGATGAGGGATTCAGCAGCAGATGCGCTGATTTATGGAACAAGATCAGCAAGGCAGTCCCTAACTCCCTGGGGCGGCAGGGTGGCTCGTGGTTAGCACTACTGTCTCACAGCACCAGGGACTTGGGTTCAATTCCAGCCTCAGACAAGTGTCTGTGTGGAGTTTGCTCATTTCCCTGTTCTGCACAGGCTTCCTCCGGGTGCTCCAATTTCCTCCCACAGTCCAAAGATATGCAGGTTAGGTGGATTAGCCATGCTAAATTTCCCCATAGTGTCCAGGGAGGTGCAGGCCAGGTGGTTTAGCCATGGGAAATGCAGGGTTATTGGAAATGGGTGGGGGTGGTGAGGCTCTGAGTGGGATGCTCTTCAGAGGGTGGGTGTGGTCTGAATGGCGTGTTTCTACACTGCAGGGATGCTGAATCCAACCATCAGGGGCCATTTCAGTCTCTTTAAATTTTTCAAGTTTTTTTTGCTAATGGTCTCAATTTTAGTGACAATGAAGCTTTACACTTGTTGATGGAGACAAATCTGCAGAAGGCAGGGGAGAGGGTTTTAAGAAGAGGGTTACAGTGTGGGGAGTGATATTTTCATTCCAGGGTGATCGTGGAACAGTGATCAGCTTTGGCAGATGAAAGAAACAGCATTCGAAAGCATTTGTATGTTCCAGCCAGAACTGACCATGGCTAGTTAAACAAATTATCCACAATATCTGATCGAGGTGGCATCCCTTAGACTCGAGGCAGTGGGCAGGGGAGCAGAAATGGGTGAAAGAGTGTACTAGTTTTATTGGGGGGTGAGGGAATGAAAGTGATAGGGAGTAGCTGTGCTGAAGATAAAAAGGTGGTGAACAGAAAACAGATTGGATCTTGACAATATCTTGAGTAAAATGAAACAAGAGACGTAGGGGAAAATTGGATAAGGCCCAAAATGGACATGGGGCTTGCGATGTGCAATGAACCAGTGTGCAATTGCTGAGTTGCAGGGAGCATGCAATGCATGTGCGGTCTACTAGTTTAACCAATAGTAGACTGCAGCTCAGCATTAGACACATTGCAGAGTGTCTGCATACCTCAGCACAGGACCCAGATCATGACAGACTAGCACTATATAAGCAAACATTGAAAATAGGAGCCAGGAATAGGCCATTTGGCCCTTTCAGCCTGCTCTGCCATTATGATCATGGCTGATCATCCAAAACAGCATTCTTTTCCCACTCTCTCCCCATACCCTTTGAGCCAAAGATCTATAACTAACTCCTACTTGAAAGCCTTCGCTGCTTTGGCCTTTCTGTGCTGTGTATCCCTGACTCTAAGTAACTAGGTCTTTTCTGAGTATTAATTGGGGACAAGTGGAATACTGCAGGGATCAGTGCTCGGACTCCAGCTATTCACAATATATGTTATCTAAATGTGGGAACTAAATTTAATTGCTCCAAGTTTGAAAATGATAGAAAAGCTCAGTGGGAGGTTGAGCTGTCAGGGGGATGTAGAGATTTGGATAGGTTGAGTGAGTGGACAGATGAAGTATAATATAGAAAAATGGGAGGTTGTCCACTTTGGTAGCAAAAAGAGGAAGGCAGATTATTATCTGGATGGTGATAAATTGGGAAAGGACAGGTAAAACAATACCTGGGTGTCAGTGTACACTAGTTGCTGAAAATAAGCATGCAGGAGCAGCAGGGACATGTTGGCCTTCAGAGTAAGAGAAGTTGAATAAAGGAACTTGAAGAGTTCACACTTGGAGTATTGTGTGCAGTTTTGGTTTCATTTGAGGAAAGGTGTTCTAGTTTTGAATGGTGGGCAACAAAGGTATGAAAAGAGACAACTATATTCACTGGAGATTGGAAGAATGAGGGTGGCTTTCATAGAAACCTATAAAATTCTAACAGGACTAGATGGGATAAACCAAGGAACATGCTCCCAATGACCAGGAAGTCCAGACCAGGGGTTGCAGTTTAAGGATACCGGGTAGGCCATTTAGGGCTGAGATGAAAAGAAGTTACCTAGGCCAGAGATAGTAGGAACTGCAGATGCTGGAGAATCCGAGATAACAAGGTGTAGAGCTGGATGAACACAGCAGGCCAAGCAGCATCAGAGGGAAGTGTCTAGGCCCGAAACGTCAGCCTCTCTTACTTTGGCCAGAGTGTGGTACGCTGGTGGGATTCACTGCCACAGAAAGTGGTCTAGGCCAAAGCAGCGAATGCTTTCAAGCACTTTGTTTCCAGTTTGCCAACCAGCTCTCTATCCACTTCAGTGCACTAACCCCAATCCCATGCACTTTAATATTACGGTCTGTTCTCTTAATTGTGACCTTATCAAAATCTTATTGAAAGTCCAAGTCCAAGCACATCCACTAGTTCCCCATTATCAACTCTACTAGTTACATCCTCGAAAAATTCCAGTAGATTCTTCGTGCACGATTTCTCTTTCATAAATCCATGCTGACTGTGTCAATTCTGTGACTTGTTGTCCAAGTGCTCTGCTGTTAAACCTTTTAAAATGGATGCCAGCATTTTCCTTATTACCAATGATAGGCTAACTGGCCTGTAACCTGTATTCTCTCTACCACCCTATTAAAACAGTGGGGTTACATGAGCAACTCTCCAGTCCATAGGAAGTAGGTCGATAGAGTCTTGAAAGATGACCACCAATGCATTTATCGTGCTTTGGACTACTTCCGTCGGTACTGTAAAATGTAGATTATCAAACCCTGGGGATGAATCAGCCTTTAATCCAATCAATTTCTCCAACTCCATTTTTTTTAAACTAATACTATTTAATTCAGTTCTTCCCTTTCACTAGACTCTGTACTCCCCAACAATTGTGGGCTATTAATATCCTTCTTTGTGAGGGGTATATTGGTTCTCTGTTAAACCACCCCCCATTACTGACTGTAAGGGACCTACATCTGTTTTCACTCAACTTTTTTCTTCACATACTTACAGAATCACAGTCTGTATGTCCCCTGCAAGCTCTATCTCGTACTTTACTTTCCACCTTATAATCAATCCCTTTCGCCACCTTCGCTGAATCCTAAACTACTTCCAACCTCATACTTGCTGCTTTTTTTGGTCAATTTTTATGCCACATCCTTGATCCTAGGGCAACTGGGGATAACAAATGCTGGTCAGCAAGTAACTCCCACATCCCACGAATGAATAAAACAAAAGTCAAAACTTGAAAAATCTGAGTATAATCAGATAAATACACCTTAATTAGGATCATTTACTAATGATATCACAATCCTATCTTTAATTTTGGTCAACCGATGGAAAAATTAACAGCTTTTTTTGTTCAATAAACTCAAAGGACAGATGTGCCCTTGCACAATCTATTAAATTAGTGCAAAATTTAGTCAGCTCTCAAAAGCTGGTGCTCCCATGGCAGCAATAAACCTGACAATATAACTAGCTTCAACTGACACTAGTGTTAATTAAATATAAGTAATGGCTATATACTGTTGTCCACATAATGGACATGTTGATTAGTCTCTCTAGTATATTTTGATACATTTCTGCAGGATGACAAAGCAACATTTACACTGAGCAATGCAGAGATATAGTTTGCAGTGAATAAATACCACTTCAGACAAAACAGACAAGAAACATCTAAATGAAACACAAAGCCGCTCACAGCCACTCATGACCATTGGCTTCAACTCAATTTACTCCTGTTGCAGAGACAAAAGGTACTGCAGGTGCTGGAGAATCCGAGATAACAAGATGTGGGGCTGGACGAACACAGCAGGCCAAGCAGCATCATAGGTGCAGGAAAGCTTGACGTTTTGGGCCTAGACCCTTCATCAGAAAAAGGGTCTAGGCCCGAAACGTCAAGCTTTCCT
>JAHRHZ010000125.1:6890876-6939615 GCA_024137785.1 Ginglymostoma cirratum | reverse complement strand
GGTAATTACAGCGAAATAGTAACATGAGGAATGTGTAACATGGGGAATAAGAGCGAAATAACAACATTAGGAATGAGAGCGAAATAGTAACATGGGGAAAGGCAGGGCAATCATGTGCACAAAGCCTCTGTTGATATTTTCTGATGCACCTTGTAACCTTTTCCTGCCTTTCTAAAGCAGGTATCTTAAACAACAGTATGAGATGAGGAAGGCATAGCTGATAAGGAAGCTCAGACTGCGTAGAAATCTTAATGAAAACCCAAAGAACTGTGAGTGCTGTAAATCAGGAACAAAAACAGAAGTTGCTGGAAAAGCTCTGCAGGTCTGGCAGCATTCGTGAAGAGAAATCAGAGTTAGTGTTTCTCAGGAAGGGTCACTGGACTTGAAACTTTAACTCTTAATATTTTTTTCATCACAGGTGCTGCCAGACCTGCTCAGCTTTCCCAGCAACTTCTGTTTTTATGCCTAGAATTCTTGTTTCTCAGGCTCATCAGGAACTCTGTTAATAGACTTCTTTCGAAGAGCAGTGGTTCATGAGCAGTTGCGATGGTGCTAATTGCAGGCAGTTTCAAACAGTGAGCTGACGCTGAGTATGACCTGCAGGAATTAGATCTAGTGAGATCATTCCTCACAGGCTTCAGACGTGGACAGCTGAAAGGTAAAATTCAGCAGCTGGAGCAGCAGAATTGGATCAGAAAAATGTGCCGGAGATAAAAAGAATCAAAAACAACCAAACGCACACCTCTCAAGAAATGAATCAGGAACCCAAGACCTACCTGAGGACTGCTGCTGTCAAGAACTCCATTTTCAAAAGTCATGCAATGGCCAACTTCATTACAGACATTACTAAATCAAACTCATCTTCTAAGGCAGAGTTCTACATGAATGTTACCTGAATTGCACAGGTTTTACAGGAAGACAACGCAAATCATTCAACTTCCCCCAACTTTAACAAGTAAACAACTGCCACTGTGGTATCACAACCGGGGTATGTGGTACAATACCTGATAGTTGGTTTAAGCTTAACTCTGTGCACCTTGTTGATCACTGTCTACATTCATGTTACTAATTTTTAGAAAAGGCTACCCATTCCTTGGGATGTTATGGCTCCGTCCATTGAGTTTAGCACCTACCAAAGCACCAGATCCCATGCAGATTTGCAGCTCTCAATAAATGGCAATGTCTCACTGAATTAACTCCAAAATTCTATCTAAACAATACAACCATGAAGGATTTAAAGCAAAAAAAGAACATTATGCTCTTTTTTGACTGTGGCATAAAATGACGCGATTTTTTACAAGAACAACCAAAAATAATGTTAAAAGCTGGCATTTGTTGAGATAAGATAGAATATTCTTAGGATGTCATCCCAATAACTTATTATCCTGTTTCAAATGCAGCTAGATCATGGATATTTTTCTTGTGTGCGCTATTCGTTTTCTGGAGTGCGTTACCCTCTTGAAAGATGTTTTATTTTAGGCTGTTACTTTTAGGGTCAAAAACAGCATCCAGTGATATACGACACAGCTAAAAAAATAAAATGACTTGTCTAAAACTTGTTAAGTCTGCATGCCAGAAAATAAGGGGAGACTTTTTTCCAGGCTGTGACCAACGTGAGCAATGGTGAGTCAGTTTAAGAATATGGCCAAGAACGGAAAAATGAGATTCTGGAAATTGATGAAAAAGACAGTCCGGTTGCTCATGCAAGGTTTTAAAGATGAAATGAGATTCTCGTTGTGTGGCAACAACCAATTTGCATTTACTAACATCTCAACATTACCTAATTCTAGAACAAGAAACAGACATTGCTGGAAAAGCTCAGCAGGTCTGGCAGCATCTGTGAAGAAAAATCAGAGTTGATGTTTCGAGTCCAGTGACCCTTCCTCAAAAGCATTATCTCTGATTTTCCTTCAGAGATGCTGCCAGACCTGCTGAGCTTTTCCAGCAACTTCTGTTTTTGTTCCCGATTTACAGCATCCGCAGTTCTTTCAGGTTTTACTTAGCGTTAGCTAATTCTACCTCATTTTATATACGGTTTGTAATTTTCCTACAGAAACTAGATATGAAACTGAACATGTATTTTGCTCACCAGCTCTTCCGTGGGCCTCCACCTTGGTGAGCATTCCCCAACTTCTCAGGGCAGTAGTAATATCACCTTCCATCTACAATGCTGGCATCAGCCTCGCCACATCATCATGGTATGTCTCGAACTCAATCAACATCACTTTGAAGCTCACTGGCACTTACACTAATGCTGCTGCTAGGCCACTTCTCACATGAAACTTGCGGCCTTCTCATGCATTGACATGAGGAACAGCTTAGGACTACTGGCTTGCTTTCTTAGTGCTCACTCATTTTACACCTACATGAGGTCCTTGGGTTGCAAATGGGTTCTGTTCTTGAGTCTGCTTGCAAGTCAGAATACAATGCAGGGCAATGTAAGGTTGTCATTTGTAAGCACAGGAAACGTTCACATGCCGGATCTTTAAAATTACACCCTACGAGGGATTGCATTCATCAGTATGCACTCAGAAGGTGGGTGTTCCTCAATCGGGAATCCTCTGTACTTGAATGCTCGCATCTCAGCCGGTGTTTTAGTCCAGGCAGAAAACCAGGCAGCTTGTCACATGTGTCAGCAATGAACAGTAGAGATGATGACGATTAGCCAGGAGCTGCTCCATCTTCAGTCTTACAAAGTGGCAAAGTGCCCCGAGTGAGTCAGCAGTAAGCGCAGACACCAGGAAGGGTTAGTAGTTCAGGGGCCATAGCGGGGGTCAAGAGTTGAGGGACGATAGTGAGAGTGATAGGCCAAGGGACTTTGGGGGAGGTGAATGCAATGGAAGAGTGAGAGAGCAAATGTGAGGTAGCAGAGAGAGAAGAACTACTAACTCTTGCAAACCACAGAAGGCCAGTAGCCTTCTTGCAACAGTGCTGTGCTTTCCACCAGACCACAGACACTGCACTTGGCAGGTGGCTATTACAGGCCTGGCTGGCATCTAAGGTTTAAACACATGGTGATCACAAATGGACTTTGGGAAGTCCCAGCACCAGTGAGCATTGCGTTGTCACTGATCACAACAGGCGTGCTGTGGAGTATACTGAATGAGGTGAAAGTACAACATAACATGAGAAAAGTCACTAGGGCTTACAGGGTGAAACTCTTCCTGAACCTTCCCAAAATTGATACTTAACCGTTTTTCAGGAAAATCCAGCCCTAAATATCTACTGAAATTAGATCTCAGGGAATGTCTTATCCAATGGATCATAGGAGCTTTAATTTTTTTTTAAAGCAGTTTCCCAGCCACTGAGAAATTGAACTTCAGCTGGCCATCAACGTTAAGAATTTGTCTGGATATTGTTACACTGTCCTACACAATAGAGAGAGAGACAGCAGGATGTCAGATAGTAAATCATTTAGTCGTTTCAGAGGATTTGAATGTTCTCTGATTAGCGGAACCAAAGAAAAATAATGTCAATTTATGCAATTAAAAAAAGGATGAAACATTTAATTCATCATGGCATGAGGACATCTACTTTAATGGTATAATGCCAGGGCATCAGCATGTGCCTAGGTTACTAAGCAATGATCAATACTTGCTGGGAATCAACCTGGTGGTATGGGATACATTATGATAATAAAGCAAAATGCCTGGGCAGAGGCAATATGTTTCAAGTAGCAATCCTGATATAGAACTGAAATGCGATGCCAGGTTGGTCACAGTGATGGGATTTTGTAATTAGGTCAGGGCACTACTTCTGCAATTACACTACAAGTTTAGCTCAACTGTGAAGTGCGTTCAGATATACAACAATATGGTGCAGATCAGTCAGGAGGCCTGACTAGTGTCCTTGGAATAAGATCTTACATATTTGCTGGCTTCACCACTTGAGTTCACATTTGTGTGTTGAATTTGTATCAATTTCTCCCAGGGAAGTTTTCTCCAGTGGTGCTGGCCAATATTGTCCCTCATCCAACAATACCAAAACAGACTGTTTGGCCATTACCTCATTGTTGTTTATGGGGCTTCGTTGTGCAGAAATTTACTGCTATAGTGTCTAGATTGCAAAGATCATTGCCATTCACATTGAAGCGTTTCTCTGGCTGAAAACTACTTGGGACATCAAAAAGTCATTTAAATAAGTGTTACATAAATACAAATCTTTATTACTAACTCCCACATTTTTATCATTTAAGGACTTTGTTTGCTGTCATTAAGTATGCAATCTGACTACTGGGGTCTTATAGTTTGCTCAAAATGCTTTTACTGAGTGCAGTTATGACTATCCATTTTATCCAAAGTATTGAATACTTTTAAACACCCAAATATAGGCAACAAATAATAATGAAAAATTAATTATGTTAAAGTAATTAATCTATGAAATTGTCTTCTGTGTTTTAATATATTCGTGAAAGACTTTCTATGGGCTATGCTGCACGAGTGCAAAACCACAGTAATCATTTCGATTTTTCCATGACCACCATACATGAATTCATGCCTCAATAAACTAGTGACACATACACACTTGTGATTTTATGCTGGCAGGAAGATGTAATCACAATATGAAATATTTAAAAATATTTCTGATGCAAATGAGGACCCCAGAATTTATATCTGCAATATGTAATAAGACCAAACCTAAGCCTTTAAAATTGTACCTGAATCATGCCTGCATGTTTTTGTCTGCGCATTCTATAGTTACAACTGAAAAATTTATATGACAGCTAGGAATTCATAATGAATCCCTCTTAGAGCAGAAGAACGCAAGAACCAGGAGCAGGAGCAGGAGCAGGCAACTCAGCCCCTTCAGCCTGCTCCATTTTTTAATATGACAATCGCTAATCTCATCACAGCCTCAACTCCACTTTCCCGTCTGCTCTCCATAACTCTATAACCCATTACTAATTAAAAATCTGCCTATCACATCTTTAAATTTACTCAGTCAGTGCATCCACCTGGGGTAGTGAATACGACAAATGCACAATCGTTTGAAAGAAGTAATTTCTCCTAATCTCTGTTTTAAATCTGCTACCCCTTATCCTAAAACTATGACCTCTTGTACTAAATCACCCCACATAACGAAACATCCTTTTTTGCATCTATTTCATCCATCACCCATAGCATCTTATTTATGGCAATTAGATCTTCTTTCATTCTTCTACATTCCAGACAGTATAAGCCTAAACTGCTCAATCTCTCTTCATTATACTGATCCCTCTCCTCTGGAATCAATCCTAGTGAACCTCCTCCGAACAGCCTCTAAATGCAACTACATCTCTAAGGGACCCAAACTGTTGGTATTATTCCAGGTACAGTCTGACTAATGTCTTGCGGAGTTGAAGAAAAACTTCTCTATTTTTATACTCTATCCCTTTAGCAATAAATACCAAAATTCCACTTTCCTTCCTTATCACCTGCTCTACCTGTATACTAGTTTTCTGAGAAAACCCAGATCCTTTGAACCAATGCACGCTGAAGTTTCTCTCCATTTAAGTAATACAATTGCCTTTCGATTCTTCTGGCTAAAATGGAAACGTCACACTTAACCATGTTAAATTTCATCTGCCAAATTTTTGCCCATTCACCTAACCTATCCATACCCATTTATAATTTATTTCTTCATTACAACTTACTTTTCCACTTTTATAACGTCATCTGCAAATTTGGCTACGGTATCTCCTATGCCTGCATCCAAGTCATTAATGTCAACTGTAAATAGTTGGGCCTGAGGACCGAACCATGTGTCACCCCACTAGTTACATCTTGCCAATCAGAAGACGACCCATTTATCCTGATTCTCTGCTATGTTGGTCAGAAAATTCTCTATCCAAGCTAATAAACTACCCCTAGCCTCATGGGATATCAGCAGAAATAGATGGCCACTCATCTGGTTTTCCACGTGGGCCATGAGTATAAATCCTCATGAAACCTTAGACTTTCAACAATCAAAATTTTATACCCTCAAAAGGTATTTGCTTGAACAAACTGGAGTGCTTACTTAGCTTGATTTATATCTTTATGAAGGTGTAAGGAGTTACTTTTCCATGATAACAAGGTGTAGAGCTGGAGGAACACAGCAGGCCAGGCAGCATCAGAGGAGCAGAAAAGCTGACATTTCAGGTCTGGACCCTTCTTCAGAAATGGGATAGGGAAAGGGGCCTCTTTTGCCAACGTCTGCATGCATGCAAACTAGGTAAAGATTCTGATACTGATAACACAATGGCCCTAATGAAAACCGAAAGAACTGTGGATGCTACAAGTCAGGACCAAAAACAAAGTTGCTGGAAAACCTTAGCAGGTATGGCAGCATCTGTGAAGAAAAAAAGAGTTAATGTTTCGGGAACTGAGGAAGGGTCACCAGACCTGAAATGTTAACTCTGTTTTAAATTTCACAGATGCTGCCAGACCTGCTGAGCTTTTTCAGCAACTTTGTTTTTAGAACATAATGGTCTTGTCTGATTGAAAAAAAAACAACCCTATGAAAAATGTCAAAGTAGATTGTTGAATCAGTGCTTCTTTTCCATCAACATTTCAACACATTCCATTATGTTCATATGGCTCATTACATGGTAAATACTTGGTGCAGGGGCGTGGAGGTAACACAGGTAAACAGGGTGTATAAGGGGCATTGCAAAGGACAGTGAAATTCCCATCCACCCACCTACCCCACCACCCCCATCCATGCAGCACAAGTGTGGGTTTGTTACATTCAGAGAATTGCTGGTGTCAAGAATGGGGCTTGGAGTCCCCGAATTGGGTCCCACCTGCCGTTTGGTTGCTCAGTTAGCCCAAGCGTAGTCTTGGTTCTCCATGTGTAACACCATGGTCAATATACATTCTGGTTTTGTCTATTAATAATTTCATAACTGGAGGGAAATACAGAGCCAAATGGATTGAAAACACATCAAATAGCATTTGACATGTGGCATCTAACATAAATCAATATATGATTGATGCACCAAGCACATAGCATACAATGTTCAATTACAGGCAAACAGTTTACTTCATATCTGCCCTGTGCACTGTTGTCAAAAAGCAAAGTTTTTTTGTAAAATACTGTGCCCGTTAACTTTTATGGTGTGCTTTTCCTCACCAATTTTTGTCACCATCATGTCATCATCAACATACAATGCTTTAAACCACCTGCCAAAATCATTGCTCCATAAAACCTGTGAGCAATTGTGGGTACAGTAAAAACCACAAATCAAAAAGTTGCTTTCACAATGCTGTAACAGTGAAGCAATGAACAAAGTCAAAAAATTACTTACAGATCAAACACTAGGTAATGGAATCCTTCCTCTGATATGCTATCATGGAGGCGAACTGAAAAAGAAAAAGAAATTCTAACATATTGATGCATTGACATTTGAAATTAAATGTGTGCCACATATGAAAACATTGTGTACAAATTTAGACATTAGTATATACATAACAGCAAAACAAATACTCCAAGGATAATGCTGTAGTCTCTACCATTACTAGCTGATTGAACGCCATTATTTTAATGTATATGTACTGTTCATTCAGTGCCCATTTATTTTACTAGCAGTGGTCCAATGTCTTTGAGGTCTTATGTATACTCTCTACACAGCAAATAACATAATCCACTTTGACCATGGGCATATTATTTACACAAAATATCTGCTCGTACATGCTATTCACTGAAAGCCAATAACAAACTGGAAGAAAGAAAATACCCGTGAAGAGACACAGAATTAATAGAAAACGAAAACACAAACACTGAAGATGCTGGAAATCTGAAACTTAAACTGCTTCAGAAACTCAGGTCTGGCAGTTCTGAAAAAGGGTCACAGGACCGGATACGTCGACTCTGCTTTGTCTCCACAGAAAGAATGGCCTTGGGTGGATAGGGATGGAGGTGGATAGCTTCACTTTTGGAGAAACCCAGAAGGAAAGGCTTCCCTCAAAGCCTGCTAATGTAATGCCAGGGCCTGACTGGTAATTCTGTCTCCATTTCCCAGCCACAGGCATCCCTCCTCTCTATCAGGGAGATGGTCCTTTAACATTAAAACACAGCCCAGGAGCAGAGAATAGTGCACTGGAGAAGATAACAGACAGGTTAATGCTGGGGGTGTAGCATTAAAAATTACAGCCAGAGTGTGTGGCCGGTGGGGGGGGGGCGGGCGGGATCAGAACGACTGGAATTTATCTTTTGGATCTAGTAGTGCTCAACGCATTTTAGACGCTGGGTTAAATTAAAAACGGAAGTAAAATCTGAGGTGTACGCTTGGAATAAAAAAAAACTTAAATAAGACATTCATTTCCTCAGTGCAAGACTGTCTCTCTAACCTAAATCCAACTGGAGTCAACTTTTTGTCAAGACCCAAATCCACTCACTTCTGGGGGTTAAAGTTTGCCCAAACCGTCATCACAACCTGACAAGAGTTGGGTGGCAGATTCACTATTTCTCAACTCCTTGAACTAATGAAGTCCACAGGGCCAAAACTGTGATGAGCTTTCACAGCGTAGGCCAACATTTACTGTGTAGTTTAATACACAAGTGATGACTGCAGAGGTAAACCACTGCTGCTGTGCAGTCATCTCCGAAGACAGGCCCCAGCTACCCAAAGGATGGAGTCAAAGAAAAGATGAATTGTTGTGAAATGATATTTTTCTCTCATCACTGTATTATCTTACTGGCTGCTGCACTTGATCTGTGAGAGGGGAGTAAATTAACTGCACAAAAGGGGGACTGAGCTTCAGAGTAAACCCAGATGAATAACGTTGCTTCCTTTGATGGATGAGCCTGAAAGCTCCTTTAAGAACATTCCAATGACACCAGGACTTGCAGTTCCATCAGATAACAGATGCTTCAATCAAGTGGTGATTGTTTCAAAGATGAAAACATAACTTCAAAAAGAACGGGTTAAGTGGATGAAAAGAAAGAATATACAAAACCTTGCAGAAGAGAATGTTAACATCAGAATAGTAGTTGAGCCAAACAGTTATTAGGTTGAGGGATTCTAAACATCTGGTGCAGCTGTACAATGTCATCTGCTACCAGGGGATCTGAGGCATACTGTGACCGCTTTTTAAGAAGGGAGACAAGTCCAACTGTGGTAAGTAAAGTATAGTCATCCTGCTGCCTGCCACAGGGGAGATTAGGGGTTTAAGGATTCTCCAAAAGCACCTCTTATCAGTGGCCGAAGAACTCCCTTTCAAAGCCTCTCACGTACTGTTCATCCATCGAGAGGAACCACAGACACAACCCTTCACCAAGTGGCAAATTCAAGCACGATTCAATACCAACTGCTGGTGTGTAGTCTCTTTCAACCTCACAAAAAAACCTTTTAACTCTCAACCAAAAAAAAAGCTTATGAAGTATCCTCCTCAAATTTGGCTGCCCAGAGAAAATTTATCATTATGAAGGAGGTGGGGGATGATGACGACAAATTTCTGTGGGCAGCAAAGAAAACCTTGATCCTTGCCAATGGAACCACCACAAGCTCCATCTTATTGAAGACTAGGATCAAACAAGGTGGCTTCATTTCAACAATTTTCTTCTCAACCTTTCTCACTGCAATACTGCAAATTATCCAAATACGTGGAGATAATCGACAGATCAGAGACTGTTCAACCCACCCGACCTTCAATCCAATAGCAAAATCTCTTCAGCCTCAGTCACAGGGTTTCAGTTTGCAGATGACACTTGCCTGTGCACTCATTCAGAAACTAAGCTCCAGGTCATTTCTCTAAACTCTTCACAAAACGGTTCCTTCTTTAAATACCTGGAAAACTAACAGTCTCTTTCCACTGCATCAAAGCCACACCTCAAAAGCCTCATCTCCATGAAGGCACAGATGACAAAATTCATCATCGCCTCAAACGTGCCAGCTCAGCCTTTAATCATCTGAAAGAAAGAATATTGGAGAACCAGAATCTCAAATTTGTCAATAAGGATTAGGTTTACTTGGCAACAGTGAGCTTTACCCTCCTTTGTGCTGCAGAGGTTTGGAGAATTTATATTAGGCATCTCCAGAGAAGTAATATGAGCAGGGCCTTCACAAGGCCCTCCAAATCCAAAGCCAAGAAATGCTGTCTAACTGGAATGCCTTCTCCAAAGCTGACCTGCCCTACATTACCGTGTTAAGTAGTTTGTAACCTGCTCTGATGGGCAGGACATGTAGCTCATATCCTGACAGTAGCCTCCCTATTCAGGAAAGATGATGTTTTGAGCTTGCGCTGAGCTTTGCTAAAACACTGCAGCAAGCCAGAGACAGGGATGTTGGCTACGGAACAGAACGTAGATGTTCTGTGAAGCGGTCACCTAGTCTACACTTTATTTCCCCAATATTGAGGAGACCACACTGTGTGCAGCAAATGCAGTAGACTATATTCTGGGAAGTGCAGGTGAAGTGCTGCTTCTCCTGGAAGGTGAAGAAAGAGTGGACCAGGGTGTCCCAGAGGGAACAGTTTGTGAAAGGCAGACAAGGGAAGGGAGGGGAATGCGTGTCTGGTGGTGGTGGAAATGGTGTCTGATGATCTTCTGGATGTGGATACTGGTGGGTTGGAAGGAAAAACAGGGGACCCCTATCGCTATTGCGGGAGGGAAGAGGGGGTAAGGGTGGGAGTGCAGGAGACGGGTCAGACCCGGTTGAGGGCCCACTTGACAACGGGTGCTGGGGATTCCTCAGTTGAGGAAGAAGGTGGACATTTCGGAAGCTCCCTTGTCAAAGTTGGCCTCATCTGAACATATATAATGGAGACAGAGGAACTGAGAGAATGGGATGGAGTCTTCACAGGAAGCAGTGTGAAAGGATCTATAGTCCAGGTAGCTAAGGGAGTCAGTGGGTTTATAATGGATATTAGTGGCCAGTCTATCCCCAGAAATGGAAACACTACCTCTTGTTAGTCACTAACAGTCTCATTAACAGCTATTCACCCTCCCAGCCAGATTGTTAGCAACTCCTCAGTCTATCCAACTGCTCTTCTTTCTCTTTGGGCTCTATCCTTTATCCTATTGTTTACTCCCCAATTTCTGCACACAAACTGACGTTTACCCAGCTACCGTCACTTCCAAGGATGGATTACCGGACCTGAAACGTTGACTCTGTTTTTTTTCTTCACAGATACTGCCAGCCCTGCTGAGCTTTTCCAGCAACTTCTGTTTTTGTTCCTGAGGTTAAACATTCGTGTGGACCTGGGGGAACCAGAATGTGGTGAACCAGAATGTGGATGTTCATCCCAGAAGGCACTTAACACGAGAGACTACACCAGCTCTGCACGTGGCAGAATCGAAGATTGTAATCATCAGCAAACTTGAGTGGAGGCAAGTCATTCTTGATCCTGAGGGACTACCCAAGACAACTTATTACTGTCGTTTTGGTTGTTATTGGTTACTGGTTGAATTCAAGATTTTCCAATTTCTGGTTCCTTCCACGCAAGTCCCTCTCCAACCACTATTTTCCCCGTGTTCCCTGTTACTAATCTACCTTCTGTCCTTCAGTTTCTATCCAGGAAACCTCTGGTAACATGAAGTCAACAGCAAAGCTACCAAACTATAATAGCAGACCCATTGTTTGAAGTAACTGCAATAATATTTAAAGGATTCCACATAAAGTCAGAATGCTATATCATCAGATCTTCAGGGAATCCTCCAAACAGAGGTGGCAGTCCTACATCAGATCTTCATTCCTTCTCAAAGACATTCATTTTTTACTGCGCTGCAATTTCACAAATAGCATTTCTACATACATTCGAGTGACTACTGTCTGCTATCAGAGGGGTCTTGCTGTGCCTTTCAGTATTTTGAAGTGCATTAGCAGTAGTACCAACAGAAAGCCAGACTGGGCCCAGTAATACAGACAAGTGATGCAGGAAAATATCACCAACATCAAGAAGTAGCAATGGGTCATGTTGCTAGCCAGCGCGTGTAGAGTATGCAACACTTAAGCAGATCGGAGCTCAGTCACAGTAAATTGACCTGAGCTGAGTGACAGAAATTCCACAAAATTAAGTGCACAGATGAACAAACAAAAAACCTTTACTAACAGGAAGAAAAAAACAAAATATGATTTATCAATCCAGACTTCAACCTGGGATCTGATTTGTCTGGTGTCAGCTGGAATCGTAACGAGGAAAGTGAGGCATGATTTGAATTGATCTAATTATGGCGTAAGAACTACAGGTTAGCCTTCTTTCCATTCTGACAAAAGAATTTTGAATTCTATTTATAACACTGTACTTCACCTAGAATGCATTAGCATGTTCAAGCAATCGGCGCTTGACTTGTAGACAAAGTTGACTGCAGCAAAACTAGAAGCAACACTGTCTCTATCACGAGCACAAACCTACTGAGTGCAATGTGAAGAAGCCAGATGGTGTTATCTGGAAAACAAGTGCATCAAAAGTGTCTGTCGGGACTTGTAAAAGAGGCGAAGGAAAAAAGCACACACACACACACACACACACACACACACACAGCAACCGATTAAAGTAAATAAACTGGCCTTTAAAAGAAGAGTCCACCTCAAAGCCCTAAAGTCTTGTCTAGCTAAATTTCTGATCCTCGGAGTTAGCTATACCTGCAAAACCTCATCAAATGGGCTGCAAATGTCATCATTTCTGTTGCAATCGTGGTAGATTGTTGCAACATGGTCTGTCCTGACAAAGAGGTTGTACTCATGTTGATTTCTGCCATTTTACAGACAATTTCAGCCCAACAGTGCTAATCAGACATCAGGAAGCAATTTCTGCGGTTGCTTCATTCCCGTAATCCAGTTTAGATTTTCATATAATTTTTGCTGAGATAATGAAATATGCAGCACCCTGGGGGGAGTCACTGTTCAATATATATAGTGAGATGACTGTGAAGGTAAATTAGCTGCAATTATCCCATGTATTGCAACTACTTCCCTACATTGCTAATGGGGCACAAGATAGAAAATTAGGTTCAACAGGAAGGCTTTAACAGCTGTAGAATCCACCGTTCCAAAACCTGCAAACCAGAAGGTGAATGGTGCTGAAAAGGCAGCCATGTTGCCACACTCTTCATGTTGCACTCATGTGGAGCTTTAGCAACATGTCTCCTTCTCAGCAAACTCAAGCTCTGCGCTACCAAAGGTGTGCAGGTGTTAGTTAACAAAAGAATTGTGATTAGGACCAGGGATAAAATGAGAGTTGGAAAATGCAATCCGACGTGTTGGATGTGTGATTGATGGTATTACATTTTGGGATTGTGGATACGTTTTCAAACACAAATGTGGCTTGCACAAAACAGATGGCTGAATGAGATTTATCCTGAAGTGAAGCACCGAGCTTCTAAAGGATCCCTATATTTATGGAAGGAATGTTGATCAGCACTTTTATTCAGCGGATACAAGACAGTAGTTATTTCATCTGAGGTCAACTGGACCCCTACGTCACCAGCAACGGACTCAAATTACTATTAGCAATCCTAATATCAGAAAAAATTAATCTTAGCTAGATGACTGATAGATCTGATACAAGAAGGTCATATGAATCACTCGGTGGGATTGCACAGACAGAATTGGCTATCATCCATCTTAAAACCACATGAGGATGCCGGATAACGTTGCCCCTACCTTCAAAGTTAATCCACAATACAGATCGGCATTGCTCCCACTCCTGGTTTTTCACAACTAACTGTTTGTTTATTAAGCCAAATATAATTGGCAGGATAATTTTTGATACTCCCAGCGTAAATTTGCTTATTAATGAATGGAAAACATACTTAGTAGGTGTCCCAATTCCTCATAGATGCTTTATGTCAGGGACACAAAACCAAAAGTTCACCAACTAAACATACCAGCCAAAACTGGAGGTAGTTACCACTAAACAAATGATCATTTCTGTGTATTTTTATTAAAACCAGAGAAAACAAATTATCTTGCAAATATTTTGTGAAATTTTCCTCTCTGACAGATTTATCTCAGAGATACGGGGTGGCACAGTGTCTTAGTCGTTAGCACTGCAGCCTCACACTACCAGGTACCCGGCTTCGATCCCAGCCTTGGGCGATCGTGGGTGTGGAGTTTGCACATTTTCCCCCACGCGCATGTGGGTTTCCACTGCGCGCTTCAGTTTCCTCCCACAGTCCAATGGGTGTCTAGGTGGATTGGCCATGGTAAATGTGGGGTTACGGGGACAAGGCAGGGCGCAAGGTCTAAGTGGGGAAACTCTTTGGATGGTTGGTATAGACTTGATGGACCGAATGGCCTTTTTTTGCTGTTGGCATTCCATGATTTAGAATGCAGTCAAACAGCAGACCCTTTCTGCTGTTGTTTGTTGCTGACACATTGTCATATTTCTGTGCTTAGCTAAATAACATCAAGCATGGCATTTTCACTTGTCTTGATATGTGCACAACAGGGGGATGCTCATATATTGACCATACTTGGTTGTCCTGATTGTGATTGCAATCTTCGTCAATTATTACACTGTGAACTGAAAATCCTAGATAGAAATTTCTACAGTAATCTTAATGCCATTTCCATTATTTAAGTAGTAAACCTGTCTATAGCAAATGCATCCAACTGTGTATCAAATCTTTCAAATGCCATTCAAGGCAAGGACACCTTGCCTTGTACTTTCTTTTGAAACACTGTATCTAAATGAAATAACTGTTTTAAAAAACCCGGTAAAACACGAAAGGTGCTTTTGTGTTATCTCGCACTAGGGCAAGAGATTCCCATTCACTAGCCCCCCCTCAATATTAGTGAACTGGTTTAGTGAGCCAACAATATCAGTAGTCTCTGAAATTGTAGCTCTGTAATTATGCACTTGGGACAACTATACCAATTTCAGTCATGGTGAATCAAGGAATCATGGTATCCCAACAGTGAGGAAGCAGGCCATTTGACACATTGAGTCCACATCGACTATTTGAAGAGCACCCACGAAGACCCCATATTTTCCCAGGTTAATCCACCTAGCCTGCACTTCCCCTGACACTATGGGGCAATTTAGCATGGCCAATCCACCTAACCTGCACATCTTTGGACTGTGGGAGGAAACCAGAGCAAACCCATACAGACCAATAGGGAGAATGTGCAAACTCCCCACAGACAGCTGCCCGAGGCTTAGATCGAACCCAGGTCCCTGGAGCTGTGAGGTAGCAGTGCTAACAACTGAGCCACCGCACTGCCCCTATGTTGCCATATACTGCAGTCTGATTTTCCACAATGCACAGCAAAGCCTACTATGCCTACACTGTGCAGAAGACCAGCACATGCAGTCAATTCTTCCCAAATCAGAATTGCAGAAAACATGTGCATATGTAATGTGTTTGCTGCAAACAGTCATCATACAGATACTACGCACGTACTGGCTGACACCCCACTGACAACATTAGCATTTCAAATGAAATAAAATTAATTAAACCGAAGATCAAAGAAAGACCGCATTCTTCCAGCTTGTCACTGTTTGTCGGTTCAAGGAAAAGCAATTTAATTCTGTGTTACCCTCAGATTTAAAAATGATGTAACCAGTATCAGAACATATTTTAAAATTTTCTCAGAGCAGGATGTACCAGAGCTCAGGCTCTTGTCCTTATTTCGCTTTAGAGAGTCTGCTCAAGTTTTAAAAAACTAGAAATTATTAAAAACACAAAAAACCTTATGTCCTTACTGTCAGTTTGCTACAAAATCCAGTGAATATACTCCTATCCATTTAGCCCAAAGATAAATGTTTCAACTTGCATCAGTATTCCCAATTTAATCCAAAAAATGCTGCAACTATTCCACGGATACAACCATAACCAATATTGAACAGCAGCTGCTGAACAAGGTGAACACAAAAAGGATACAACTGAATTCTGTCAAATTGATGTATTATTCAAAAAAAAACAAATCGTTCTTCTACTGCTTCATTTTCTTCATCACCTAGATGCAAGCATATATAAAATAATAGTTGATTCGTGGCATTACTTTCTGACATCTGTGCTCAAATTTGTCTCTCTTTCGACTGTGTTGTAGTTACCTTTTTCAGTTATTCTCTTTGTATCTAGCTTGTCTGACACTTGAGTAGAACCTTACCATTAGGGGGAAAAAAAGCAAGGGAGAAATAGACATTGAACTAATGCCAGAATTTAATGCTCTTTCCAACTGCCCTCAAGAAGATGGATTTCTTTAATCTCTGCTGACCAAGTACACCGATAGTGTGATCAGGAGGGAGGTTCCAGAACGCTGACCCACTGACAGTTAAGGAATGGAGACATCAGTCCAAATCAGGATGATGTGTGTCTTTGTAGGGAACTTGCAGATGCAGATGCCCCTGTCCTTCCAGAAGTTTTTGTGGTGTTTGGAATGTACATTGGACAGCCTTGGCTGCAGAGCTTCCATAGATGGTACACACTGTTGTATTTTCACATACAACCACGGTCAACATGAGACTTTCTAGTTTGGGTGGTCTTATCACCAATCCTCCTTTCTCCAGACCGAAACTTGGGCCTGGCTAATTACCAGTGGTAGAGGATAGACCACTAGCGAGACTAAATAGAAGAGACAGAAGGTAGTTATTGCATAATTGCAATAGATGCAATTTACATTAACCTGTTAGGCATTATTGCTGAGCACTCTCGGCAACTGCAGAGAATAGACCTGCTCCCTTCAGGTTTGTGTGGAGAGCTCATTTATCTCTACCCAAGTACTGTGTGACTTCACCAAATTGAGTAGAGCTCAGCACAGCTCAATATCAATCGTTTCAAAACCTTATTACGCATCTTCCCCTGAGGTTTTTGTTCCACATTTAAAAATTGTAGATCTGTGCACATAACTACATTAACCATTACCACAACTAGCCCCACAAATAAATTCACATAGACTGGATGTTCCACACTCTTTCTGGAACGCATGCTCTTTTGACTTGGAAGATCGACAGGCCTTTTGCGTGAGGACCGCAGTCTTAAATTCTGATCTGGACCTGACTGGTCTGTAAACCATATCGTCATGACACTACTCACTGGGTTCATGTCAATCAAGGATTAGCGGACATGGTTCTGCACGAGCAAGGTTTCTACGGCTCCTCAGTACACCTCCCTCAGCTGTATGGACGACACAAGTTCGATGTCTATCCATTGACTCCTGGACGAGCTGCCAGAGAAAAGTGGTAGAGGCAGGTACAATGATAACATTTAAAAGGCATCTGGATGGGTCCATAAATATGAAGTGTTTAAGGGGATATGGACCAAATTCAGGCAAATTGGATTAGTTCAGTTTAGGATTGATTTGGTCCAAACATTTGCAGGTTAGGTGGATTAGCCATGGTAATATGTGGGGTGAAGGAGATATCATACCATTCCTCTTGAGGTCACTTACACATACTCGTTGCCCTTGGCCCAAGTATGACAACCAGTGCACATGATAACTTTCACTAAAGCAAGTAGCCTGCTATTCCTGATAAGACTCTTCTTATTTTACAAAGAACTTTCAGGCTTGTGGTCTCAATTGCGGAGTCAACCTCTTTGACAGGAGAGGAGCTGGGTCTTCAATTTTCTACCCTTCAGCAGTTCAGATGGCAGTAAGCCACACAGGGGAGGAGTTAACCTGGAATTTAACAAGGCCGTACAAAAGTCAGCACTTTCTTTCCAAAGAGATTTAACCACCTGGACCCCACTTGACTGTGGGTATCTTGGCACACTTGTTACATGTTCAAATCTCTAAATGGTTGCTGACTGGCTGAAAGACTCATTAGTTATCTGTGGTCCATTGTTTGACATGATCACATCAAGAATCCAATTCATAGCCAATATTTCAGGAAACTTAATGAGTGTTTCTGTGGTGGTGGTACATTTGTTTTTCACCTTTATTCACGGAGAAGAAATTGTTGGCAGCATTAAGGTAAGACAGTCCATCGAACATGAATACTCGTTCCCATGAACTCCCCTAATCTGTGGGGAAGATAGTGGGGGGATCAGTAGTTCTCAGTGCTATGTGCAAGTTTCACAGTCTGTTAGATGTTCCTCAACCTTATTCAAGTTCCCTGCCCATCTTTCAATGAATGAGCTCTAGCTCTGCACTCGGTGATCCCCAAGTGTCTCTGGTGTATAATGCCTCAGAATCTTCACACGTTGAAGCTGGAATGGCCAGCCCTTCATCAAATATCAGCAAGACGTGAACAATTACAAAATGTTGTTAATGCTCAAAATGCATAATCACAGTCAGCTCATGAGACAGACGGTCGGATCAACCTGCAACACTGTACAATGGATAACAACACATTCGCAATCTTTCTTTTGTGCCTGCCATTTTTGCTTCGGTCTGTTTTGGGATGCTGACCAATTTGTATCCATGCTCCAAGAGTGTGACTCAATTTCATTAACAAATTCCTCATCACCCATGAAGTTGCTCTGGAGAGCTCATGCATGTTTGCTTGTAGCTTCTCTCGCCTAGTTCTAGTCTCAGAGACAAATCTTATAAGGTGGAGTCAGAATCTCTGCAACCAATGGATTAGGGCCTGCCACTATGATCACCTTCACGGCAAGTTAGTTTGAAAATCCCTCTTGTGTCTACGCAACAGAGAAGACCTCCTCTATAACTCCACAGTGTTTCCATGTCTGGCAGAACTGCACCTCCTTTGGTCGTACTGGGAAGGGACAGTACACCCTTCTGACACACTACTAGTTGTTCTCGAAAAAGCCATGCTGTGATAAGTGAAAAAGAGAGTACATTCTTGTGGGCTAGGACACCTGTCGACATCAAGATGTCCTTGATCTTTGGAAGGCCGTCCGCTGATGCAAATTGCAACCACATCACGAATGGATCATTCCCACATCAACAGGCTATAACTAGTGGGGTTCCACAAGAATCAGTCCATGGGCCATTACTATTCACTTAAAGGCATTAATGATTTAGAGGTGAGGACCAAATGAGATGTTTCCAAATTCGCATGTGATACAAACCTAAGTGGGAATGTGTGCTGTAAGGTAGATGCAAAACAACTTCAGGAGGATTTGGACAGAACTAGATAATGGGCAAGAACATCGCAGATACAATACAATGTGGAAAAATGTGACGTTATCCACTTTGGTAGAAGGCACAGATGTAGAGTATTTCTGAAATGGTAAGCGTTTGTAAAGTGTAGATGCTCAAAGGGACTTAGGTGCCCTGGTTGATAACACAGTGAATATGTGGGTGAAGTAAGCTATTAGGAAGGCTAATGGAATGCTAGCCTTTACTGCAAGAGGATTAGAATACAGGAACACAGGTCTTTTTCCTAGAAGTCCAGAACTAGAGGGCATAGCGTTAAGGTGAGAGGGGAAAAATTTAAAAGGGACCTAAAGGGCAACTTTTTCAAACAAAGGATGGCACCTATCTGGAACGAGCTGCCAGAGAAAAGTGGTAGAGGCAGGTACAATAATAACATTTAAAAGGCATCTGGATGGGTCCATAAATATGAAGTGTTTAAGGGGATGTGGACCAAATTCAGGCAAATTGGATTAGTTCAGTTTAGGATTGATTTGGTCCAAACATTTGCAGGTTAGGTGGATTAGCCATGGTAATATGTGGGGTGAAGGAGATATCATATGGGGCTGGGGCTAGGTGGAATGCTATTCAGAGGGTCGGTGTGGACTTGATGCGCCAAACGGTCTCTTTTCACACTGTAGGGATTCTCTGATGATTCTACGATACCTGATTGGTGCAGATGAGTTGCACAAAGGGTCTGTTTCTGTGCTGCATGATCGTATGAATCTGAGTGGTGAAGTCTGGCTTCAATTGTATGGGAGCTTGGTTAGATTACACCTGCAGCACTGTATGCAATTCTGGTCTCCTTATCTCCAGAAAGATCTACTTGTGACTGTCCTATGAAGACAGGTTGGGCAAACTGGGTCTGTATTCTCTAGAGTTTTAAAGAATGAAAGGTGACGTCATTGAAACTTACAAAATACTTAAAGGGACAGACAGGGGTTGATGTAGGCAAAATGTTTCCCCTGCTTCTGGAGTCTAGAACCAGGGCAGACAATTTAAAATGAATAGGGATGCCACTTAGGTTCAAGATGAATTTTTTTTAAAAAAATTTAATTCAGAAAGTCGTGAATCTTTGGAGTCCCCTATTCCAGAGTGCTGTGGAAACTGAGTCTCTGGATGTGTCTAAGGTAGATTCCCAATTACCATTGGCATACAGGGTTGTCAGAATGGTGTAGATAAAAGGCATTCAAGTGTTTGATCAGCTGTAATTAAAATTAATCAGAGAAGACTTTACTTCTGATTAGTATGACAGGACCATCAAAGCTAAACTGGATGGCAAGAACAGGGTATTGTACTGGGAAATTACAAACTCAAGAAGTCCAAGCATGTTGAGATGAGATGAAGGTTGAAATTGCTGCAAATTAGAAACTGTTTAGAAGAGACAGGGAATCACGTAAATATTTTAATGTCATACTTGGGATATATAGCGATTATAGATGAACATCACCATACTAGTCATGATGACACAACATTTAATAGAGTTACATTATACAGGCAGTGTTTTGTTCCTGATTTCACTAGCATTAAGCGAGAACAAGCAAAAATCAAGTGCTTGAAGATTCATTTACAGTGTAAACAAAACATTCTAAACTCAGAGATAGTAGGAACTGCAGATGCTGGAGAATCTGAGATAACAAGGTGTAGAGCTGGATGAACATAGCAGGCCAAGCACCATCAGAGGAGCAGAAAAGCTGATGTTTCAGGCCTAGACTGTTCTTCAGGAAAAAAAAAAATTCTGAAGGGTCTAGACCCAAAACGTCAGCTTTCCTGCTCGGCCTGCTGTGTTCATCCAGCTCTACACCTTGTTATCTCAGATTCTAAATCAACTAACAGGTAACAAAATATGTTTTAGCTTTCTCACTCTAATCTTGCAGATGGAGGCTAAAATTTCATACAACTCTTTTTCCATATCAAATGGGAATCAGAACAAGATGAATAAACTTATATTTATTGAAAAAAAACTCAGGCTTTTTCAAAGTTATTTTAGCCAAGTAAATGCTTTTGAAATGTAATAGTTGTCATAATTAAGTTGATAAAGCATATAAACAGACAAATAATTGAAAGGTAGTTTTGTTTTCCATAAACCAGTCAACTTGCCATGTTTACTCTTAAGTCATTCAGTGTGCAGCAAGAGTTTTTAAAAACTGGCACAATTCAATTGCAGAGATAACAAGCATGGGGCTGGATGAACACAGCAGGTCAAGCAGCATCATAGGAGCAGGAGAACTTGACGTTTCGGGCCTAAACCCTTCATCAGAAATGGGGGAGGGGAAGAGGGTTCTGAAATAAATAGGGAGAGAGGGGGAGGTGGATAGAGGATGGATAGAGGAGAGGATAGGTGGAGAGGAAGCAGACGAGTTGAAGAGGCGGGGATGGAGCCAGTAAAGGTGAGTTTAGGTAGGGGGATAGGGAGGAGATAGGTCAGTCCAGGGAGGACGGACAGGTCAAGGGGGCGGGATGATGTTAGTAGATAGGAGATGGGGCTGTGGCTTGAGGTGAGAGGAAAAACTCTCTGCCTCCTCTCCACCTATCCTCTCCTCTATCCATCCTCTATCCGCCTCCCCCTCTCTCCCTATTTATTTCTGAACCTTCTTCCCCTCCCCCATTTCTGATGAAGGGTCTAGGCCCGAAACGTCAAGCTTTCCTGCTCCTATGATGCTGCTTGACCTGCTGTGTTCATCCAGCCCCATGCTTGTTATCTCGGATTCTCCAGCATCTGCAGTACCTTTTATCTCTGATACAATTGAATTGCAACTGACTGAAAGATCTACATTTGGGCTGTTGTGTGACATTAGCAATATAACAGTGGCCGAGAACAGCACGGAGAGGATTTGACTAAGGGACATTATAGGTGCCATTTATTATGTTGAATAACAATGGTGGAAAGCAGAGGTTATTTGCACTTTCCCAGTCATTTAAAAATAAATAGGAGGATGTGGTGATGTTGGCAAGGCTTCCCCCTCCTTTGCTGTTCTGAGGAAGAGTGAGACTTTTCCTTGAAATGCTACAGTCCTTGTGTGATACTACAAGCAAAAACAGAGGGGCAAGAGTGAGGTAGATTCACAGGATTATAAAGCAGAGACGGGTTCTTGTCAGTATTGTAGATTATAGTTTATGATTTGCACAGTGAAAAGCAGTTTGACATACTGTTCAGTCACAAGCACATCTGGATGTTAAAATCCTGTATTATACATCTGAAGAAAATCTTGTAGGGGGTACAAGTGAATATATTCACTAAGAGTGGTGTGAAATCCAATTGTATATGCAACATCAAGCTATGTGTGGCAAGATCTTTAACTTTACATCAGGAAGACCGAAGCCATTCTGTTTGACACAAATCAAAAACTGTGTCTAAACCTTGGATTTCACTCTCAAGTTGGTAATTCAAGCTGAACACAAGTACATGCTTCAAAATCCTGATCTGAGCAACAAACAAGACAACAATGCTGTCTACTTCCACCTTCACAACAATCCTTGTCCCATCCTCATCTCAACTGTCTCAGGCTCATCATCAATTTTAGGCTCAACGTCATTGTAAATCTACAACATGTCAAAAATTCTATAATCAGATCCCCATCTCAGTGCTCATCAGCCTCTCATGCTTTCCCAATCGTCAAACCTTATGATCTAAAATAGATGATCTCATCTGCAAGTCAATCCATAAACTTATATTAGCCTATTTCTGCAATCTTGTCAACCCTACACTCACTCCAATTTATCCTTTGCTGATGCAGTCAATCTACAAACCACTCATGATTTTGGAAACTACAAAAGGTCGTGGCCCTGTATTTTGGGAGACTCTGCGTAACCTCTTCAAATACCGTCTCTCCCAGCCTGCAACAACTTCCTTCAAACCTTTCTCTTTGATCATGCCTCCAATTATCTTCAGCTTCACGATTTAATATCTTTTTTTGACACTATAAATGGGCCGTATTTCTTGTAACAACGAGAGAAGAGGACAAAATAAATAAGTATTAAAATCTTTTCCTCACTATACACATGTAAAACATGCTTACTCTACTTCCAACATTTGAGCTACTTCTACCTTTCTCCATACTTTACGCGCTAAAAAATTTTTCTTTAAACACTTCAGTTTAGAACTGAAGGTCACCATTTTATATTTCAAATTTATCATTGATAAATATGGAAATATCAATCCTAAATGCCCAAGAGACAATGAACCACAATGAAAAAATACACAATAATTTCACCCCTAAGTGAGCTTGAATGGTAACAAATGACTGCTACATAATGTCAGCATTAGTAATTACTTCAACGAAGCAACCTCATTTCGACCTTCGTGATCACACATAATCATGGCCTCTCACATAATTACGGCCTCTCAACCTCTGACTGCAGACATCTATCAGCACAGTACCTCCTTTATACATGGCAGCTCATTATGACACAAGCGATGTGTTTCAGCATAGCTACAGATCTAAATTAGTACTTATTAGTCCACTCCAGTAAGTCAGTTTTACTAACAGACAGGATATAGCATTAGAAAACAAAAATTCAAGGATAAGAAAAAAAATTGGGAAATAAAAACTCTTTGCTCCAATATTCTACTTCATCCAGCACAGGATTCACCTGCTGTTTGAACGGCTCTAAATTTGCATTCCAAATAGTCTCCTGTTATTACAGATATTTGTCAATCTCTGTGGTAAAACTCCTTTGGGAATATTATTTCATGTTAATTTTGACTAGTTTATTACTTGGATGATAGAAAGATGTTCATTAATTCACCTTGGAGCCTTACATCATGTTAATCACCTTACAAAGCAAACTGAGAAGCCAATAAAATATTATTACTAATGTGCTATTGACTTACTGAGACAATATCATGGATATTGTTCTGAAGGACGGTCACTGGACCTGAAACATTAATGCTCTCTCTCCAAAGACGTTACCAGACTCGAGTTTTCCAGCAATTTGTTTGTCTTCCTAATATCTTGGATAAGATGACTAACTTAAATGAAAAACCCGGATTTCTTTTCCCCCACTCAAAGCTAAGAGGAATTCAATATATGCATTCGCATGTTTGAAAGAAGTCGGAAAGTCAACAGTTGCTTCACAGCTGGTTGTAAGTGCACAAATTTAAGATCGCTCTTAAAAGCACGAGGGTTAGAAAATGTTATGCATGCACACTATCAAACGGCTGCTAAAGTCCACCATATTGTTTGAGGCTGATCCAGACTGTTTGCCATGTCTGCACTGGATCTGACCCAGAGATCATATAGCATGCCATTACGTAGATATCCATCTCCGTTGCAAGCCACCTCAGTTTACTGGCTGCAGAAACCCTTATCTCTGCCTCCGTTTCCCCTGGACTTGACTTTCCTGACTTCCTCCTTGCAATCTGAACAAACCTAAACTTTGCTCCATTTATTTTAACTTACACCAACTACCCTGTGCTCACTGACCGACACTGGCTCTTAGGAAAGCAACATTTCTCTTTTAAAGTTTTCATACTGGTTTCAAATTCTTCCAGAGGCATGACTTTTGTGACTTTCCTTAGTTCTGGCATTTTCTCAAGCCCCAAAATGCTATAAGTTTTACTCCCTTTTCCAGTTCTAACCTCTCACCCATCCCTGACATGCCTCACCCCATTATCAGCAGGCATGTCATCAGCTACCAAGAGCGTAGCCACTGCAATTCACTTCCCAAACATCTTTACCCCTCCCTTCACCTTGAAACCCTCCCATGAAAACATAGTTCATTCCTGTATAGTTATCCCAAGTGCTTCAGCAGCAATATGTTCCTAACAGTTGCAGTAAAGTAGTACAGGACATTTTACTTTAGAGTCACAGGGCTCTACAGCACAGGAACAGACCCTTTGGTCCAACTCATCCATGCCGACCAGATATCCTAAAATAATCTAGTCCCATCTGCCAGCATTTGGCCCATATCCCTCTAAACCTTTTCTATTCACGTACTCATCCAGATGTTTTTTAAATCTTGCATTTGAACCAGCCTCCACTACTTTCTCTGCAGTTCATTCCACTCCATTACACCACCCTCTATGTGAAAAAGTCGTCCCTTAGGTCCCTTTAATACCTTTGCCCTCTCACCTTAAATCTATGCCCTCGAGTTTCAAACACCCTACCTTGGAAAATAGACCTTGGTTATTTACCCTATCCATGCCCCTAATGAGTTTATAAACCTCTATAAGGTCACCTCTCAGCCTCTGACATTCCAGGGAAAACAGCCCCAGCCTAAATTGGCCTCTCCCTATAGCTCCAATCCTGGCAACACCGTTGTAAATCTTTTCTGCACCCTTTCAAGTTTAACGTCTTTCTATAGCAGGGAGATCAGAATTGAACGCACTATTCCAAAGTGGCCTAGCCAATGCTCTGTACAGCTGCAACATGATCTCCCAACTCCCTTACTCAATACTGACCAAAAAAGGCAAGCAGACCAAACGCCTCCTTCACTACCCTGTCTACCTATGATTAACAACAAAAATTTGTATTTATAGCATTCCTAACAATTCAAGGACTGACTATCCCTAATCAGCCCTTGAATTTGTTAGGAATGCGATAAATACAAATTTTTGTTGCGGATTGCCGCTCCTTTTTCTCAGTACTTTCTCATTAGCCAAGATACTAGGACATTTGGCTGCGAATTTTTCTAAACCCAGCATTTCCCTGTGTCAGATTATACATCAAGTCCTACAACATGGAATCTCCAATTCAACAGCTTCTGTTTTCACTCTTCTATTTTCTGCTTGGAATTTCTCTTCATGCTACATTTCGTGATTATGGTAAAATTGCTGAGAGGCGTTATTTTCAGCCTGCCAATTAGTAAAAACGATAAAAAAATTTATAAACCCACAGGAAAAATGTCCCAAAGTATCTCAGTGCCAATTGACTACTTATTTTGAAGTGAAGTAGTTTGTTATAAAGGGAAATGCAGCAGTGAATTTACACACAGAGAATCTCTCATAAAAAAAAATGAGGCAAGGGCCAAATGAATTTGATTTGTTGCAGCTGGTTGAGAGATTGCATATCGGTCAGGACAACTCAAGAACTCTCATTCTTTTTTAAATACTAGCAAGGGAACAATCAAAAAACTCCTCATAGGGGACACAAAACACAGAATAGATGACCGCCATGCAGAACAGTATGTTCTATTCACAAAAATTACCATGAGCTTCCTGTTGTGTCCCAAGTCAATGTGCCACTGTGTTCCCTGACCAACATCTCCATCTCAGGCTTGCTGCAGAGTGCCAGCAACGCTTAATGCAAGATGAAAGAACAGCATCTCTTTTTCTGCCCGGAGACCCTACAGCCTTCAGGGCTCAAAACCGAGTTCAATAATTTTACAGCCTGAACACTTTTTCCCCCCCATGTCCTTACACTCACCCCCACACACCAGGTCTTGTTATCACATGGGCTGCTACCACAACTATCCCATTGTCAGCCATCAATGGTCTCAACGAGCCGCTATTGATTCTCCCTGGCTGACAGTTATCCAATCCTTTTCCTGATCAACTGTTGTTCTCTCTCTCCCTCTGGGCTTCAACTCCACCTATTGTTTATTCCTACCCCCATCCTATCTTCAGAATACATACTAGCCTTTCTCTAGCTCCCATCAGCTCTCAAGAGTCACTAGGCCGGAAACGTTAACTCTACTTTCTCTCTACAGTTGCTGCCAGCCCTGCTGAATTTTTCTGTTTTTGCAAGGGATCTATCATACGCACATGTACAGATGTAGATGAGGCCTTGCTTTAATATCGCTTTCAAATAAATCATGCCATGGCCAATGACTTGATAAATTTTGAACTTGAGCAATCAGACTTTAGTACCAATCCAATGAAACAAAGAGCTACAGATGCTAGAGATCTGGAATAAATGAATTCAGAAATTGCTGGAGATACTCAGCAGGTCTGACAGCATCTGTGGAAAGAGAAACAGAGTTAACATTTCAAATCCAGTGACCCTTCTTCAGAACATCTCCCCATACTTGGGTGGGAACTTCAACTCATGAAGTGTCCCTAAATGGAGAATCTCACCCAAAATTTAAAAACAAATTACACTGTGTGATGACACTATAACTTTAAGTGATGTGTGTTATCTTTTTTTAAGAAAGAAGAGAGGTTGAATCAGAGGTAACGAACGGTCTGCACTAAGCCAATAAAGTAAACAACTTAAGAGGCCTTGGGTTTTTTTTAAAAACATCTTTGGAACAATTCAGGCAGCATGAAGGGTTGGGTCAAGTTCCCACAGAACTACGATTTTAGTTTAACTTTCAGCAGTTGCTGGGGTCTTGAAGCTGGACGGGGAAACTGTTATTCCACTCTCTGTTACAGCTAAACGCTGGGGTTCTCTTCCTGCTGCTAGAGTTGCATGTGAGACTATCTATTTTACTGAATTAGCCTTTGCCAAGGGGGCGTTTACAGGATGTTACTTTATTGGAACAATTGCTGTTTAGCAGTTAAATAATCTATTATTTTGTTAAGTTTTCCAAGAGAGTTGTTATTCCAATTCTTCTTTCTGTTGTCTGTATTCTTACTATATAGGTAAAATAAAGTGTATTTTGCTTCAAACCTGGTCATTTGACCAAGCAAACTGAATCCTGGACACAATGCCTTACACTTGCCTTTAAAAGAAAAGAAAACTTAGGGTCTTAGGCTATCTTCATAATATATTTTGAGGAGATGTGGTCTGGTCCATAACAACTGAAACAATGTGTTGGTCCTTATGGGGTAAGATAACCAATTGTACATATCTCCTATCAGTTACAATATTAATTAGGTATTTCTCCCAAGATCCTCCATAATGTGCTTGACATACTCCAACTTTTAAGGAAACCATAAAATGGTTAGAGTAAAATCAGCTTCAAGCTAAAGGGGAAAAATAAAGTGCATGACTTCACATACTTAATATCTTTGAATTGTTTGATCTTTATTTCCTCACAGCACAGAACAGGTACTTTGGCCCACCAGGTCTGCGTAGACCTATCTTCACTCATCCCACTTTCCAGCACTTGGATAATTATGATATTTCAAGTGCTCATTCACATGCATTTCAAAGGATTAGGTTTAGGTTCCCCACCTCTATTACTCTCCCAGGTAGTAGATTCCAGATTCTCATCAAAAAAAGAAACTCTCCTTAAATTCCCCATTAAACTTCCTACTCTTCACCTGAAAATTATTCCCCCTACTATTGACTCTTCAACTAAAAGGAACAGCTGCTTCCTCCCTACCCTGTCCATGCCCTTCAATCTTATACACCACTAATCAGGAACCCCTCCCTCCCAAGCTTTCTCTGCTCCAAAGAAAACAACCTGAGCCTTTCTTCACAGCTGAAATGCTCCAATCCAGACAACATCCTGGTTAATCTCCTCTGTACTCCCTCCAATGCAATCATATCCTTCCTACAGTGTGGCAACCAAAACAGCACACAGTACTCCAGCTGTCGCCGAACAAAAGTTTTGTTTGGCTCCAACATGACCTCCCTGCTCTTAAGCCACAACTGATAAAGAGAAGTGTCTGTAGACTCACACCCCAAAATCCCTCTGAGCTTCCTAGTGTCCTGCCATTCATTATGTACTCCCGTCTTGTTACTTCTTCCAAAATGCATTGCCTCACACTTTCCACTGTTAAATTCCACACGCCACTAATCTGCCCATGTGACTGACACATTTACATCTACCTCTAAACTAAGAGGTCCTTCCTCACTATTAACCACATGACCCATCTTTGTGTTATCTGCAAACTTAGTAATCACCAACCCCACCACATTCTCATTTAATGAACAGTGAGCAATGCAGCACTGATCTCTGTGGTACACCACAACTCCAGCCTCCAGTCACCGAAACAGCCCTCTGCCACCACCCTCTGTCTCCTACCAGTAAGCCAATTGTGGATCTTTCTTGCCAAGTTACCCTGGATCCCATTTGGTTTACTGTCTTTATCAGTCTCCCATGGGACTCTGTCAAAGGTTATGCATTAATGACACTATCAGCAATGTGAAAGGTTGCCCCTATACATTTTCCACCAGTAAACTGTCTGGTTTCTCACTTAAATGCAAAAATCAATGTCAGAAAAAGTTATTACATCAAGAAATGTAAAAGCATAACCTACGTACCTGCAACCGGGAGAATCTATCAGAATGTTTCAGCTTCTAAGATATGAAAACGTTAATGAGGAAACATGTATCCAAATCCCTCAAAGGAGAAGATGAACTTCCTAAATGCCTAAAGGCTTTTACACAATAAACAAGGCACAAGTCAAGTGCATATGACAAGGTGTAGAGCTGGATGAACACTACAGGCCAAGCAGCATCAGAGGAGCAGGAAAGCTGACGTTTCGGGCCTAGGCCCTTCTTCAGAAATTTCTGATGAAGGGTCTAAGCCTGAAGCGTCAGCCTTCCTGCTCCTCTGATGCTGCTTGGCCTGCTGCGTTCATCCAGCTTTACACCTTGTTATCTCCGATTCTCCAGCATCTGCAGTTCCTATTATCTCTGAAACAAGCCAAGTGCATATTGGTATTCTACCGACTTGAATGGCTGAATGCATCTCCAATACAGTGCCAATCTGGGGTAAGTAGGTCTTTTGATTGTTGAAGGTAATGGAAGTGCTGACACTCCTTGCATCAATGGCACCTTCTGGATGCAGTACATATCAAATACCAGAAACACATGAAATCTACCATTAAAGAAGAAAAGGACAAAAAGGCATATGGGATCACCACTGCCTCCAAGTCATATGTCATCCTGTTTGGAAATATGTTGTCATTCCTTCATCATCACTGGGTAAATATTATTTTATTCCTTACCCTTCACCATATGGACTGCAGCAGTTGAAGAAAACATGCACCATCACAAGGCAATTAGGGATAGGCAATAAAAGCTGGACTCACAAGCAACACCCACATTGCATTGAAAAAAATGCCTGAACATGCATTTGAAATACAGTAACATACAAGACTACAGACGAGCAATTGGAAAGCAGCATTAGCTTTAATTGCTCTTTTTTGTCAATATCAACAAAATACCAAATGGCTTCCTTAAGTGCCATAATTTTTATTCCTTTTTAAATAAAATCTTGGCGATAACAGTATTACAAATGGTTCCTCTCTTCTTCATTTCAAACAGCATTAATAAATTAATCATTATTGAAATAACTCATCTGTAGCCTTTACTGTTCCTCTCAAACCCAGAAATGAGGAAGAAACAAAAAAACAGGTATTTGCGCATTTTGAATTGCATTGTTCTATAATTATCACCAGTGCACCATACTGTCCACCTCTTTCTGCAATTAGCAGCATCACAATGTTGATGGAGCAGACAGGGTGCAGTTCCTGCTGAATCATTTACAAAAATAAACCAGAATTCAGTACTGTTTATTTTGAGCATCAATATTTAAACCAAATTTAGACCAGAGCTGGAAGTGCTCATGTTGTAAAGACTATAATGTAGCAGGGTCATTGACACGTTGGGCTTGACTTTCACCTGCAAGGTAGTTAGTGGGAGCTACTTGGGTTGGTGCACTTATCTTGTGAGAAAGTGCCTGCAAGAGTGAGATTTTTGTTCTCGAGGTGCAGAATCTAACTGTATTGGGGCCTGATGTCCCAGAAAGAGGTTGGAGAAAGTAACAGGGGCTTCTGGGGGCCAAAGTAGTCTGTTTAAATGATCGACACCCCAGATACAATAAAATCAGTCCCAATGGGCCCTCTTATTCTCTCTGCCAATTTTTGCCCCTCCACATATCCCTAATGGCCCATGGACCTTCCAAATTTTCAGTTACATGATACACACTGAACAGAAATATCAAACCCTGTAATATTAGTAGTGTGTGAGAAAAAGACAAATAAAAAAAGTAGTGGAAACTGTGTACTTGAAACTGCTATCTTGCGTAAATAAAAGATATGCAATTGACTAAACAGATAAGTGACAAGAAACTTTCAAATAAGTCATGACTTTCCTAGAGAACAGCTGTTTCAACAGAATAATGGTTTCTCAGCCAAGAATGCTGAATGTTTATTAATTAAATACCTTGTAACTTATATTTCAAAAGATTGCCTTCTCCACAAAATGGTTCACAATACATCTAAAAAGATGTCAAGTCATGATTTGTTGAAAAGCTGGCACAAATTTACAAAAATTGGGAGGTGGTGCAGTCGGTCTTGGCTATCCTGCAATGGACCTGGTCAGGTTGGGAGTGCAGGGTGTCGACTTGTACTCCACATCAGCCTGCACTAACCGGAGAAGGTGAAAAGTGGGGACCCCTTTCATCAGGTCCTGGCTGTCACCTTTAAGGGTTAGCCGAGTCTGGGAGACTCTGCAGAAATCCAGTGAAAGTATCTACTTCTTCTATAATCTATCCTATCTCATTCAATTAACCTCCTCCACTCACCCAACATTCAATGACCAAAGGGAACTAAACAAAGTTAACAAAATAATTTTCTATACTTGCTATTCCTGTAGTGTTTGTAACGAGGTCAACCAGCTGGACCTCATACAATACAAGTTTCCCTGATTGGGGCACTTAACCCACTCCAATCCAGGAGCCCTGGCCGACAGATATAAACAGGAGTGTCAGAGATTCCTCACACTCGGAGCTGACTCTGAAGAGGCTGTACCAGTTAGGATTTTCCACATATAAATAAAGGGTAACTTGGCGATGGGATACTGGCTTCTGTGGAGTTATTTCAATCTCATCCATCTCATCTTGCTCTGTCCAGATCTGCAAATAATTTTGATCCATACAGCATTAAAAGATGATGGCATTTACTATCATAACAATGGCAAAGTTATCAGTACTCATTATTATGGGGTAAAGTTGACAGCAACATCCAGCAACCACACGTGCATAAAACTGAGAAACTACTCATTGATACGATGCATTGATGCAGTTGCCTATAGATCCAGCACAAAAATTTCTGCAATTGTATGAAATGGTACGTAATTACTCAGAAGCCCCAAAGTTCATCACCGAATTGATAATTTGCAATTATCTACCTCTGTAATGTACTGATCTTTTAAACCTTTTAAATTAATATTACTCTAAACAACATCAGGTTGACTATAAATGTATAGTAAATAAAGATATCTTAATTTCATATCTTGTTGACCCTGGTTGACTATTAACTAAAACAACATTTAAGTCCTTCTTGCATGAAGAAACAGTGCAGAAATGTTTATTGATTTCAAACCTTTTCCTCAAATATTCCGCACTGAAATGGAACGTGATTTTTAGCTGAATTGTAATGGAGGCACATACAGCGAAGCAAGCGCTATAGGGATACTAAAAAAACTTAGAAAAAAAGTCTGTTCCATACAAATATAACTCTATAAAACATCACAATTAAGAACTGAATTTATTTCGCTTCGGGAAGGAACAAAACGGTATGTTGATTAGCACGGTTCCTGAATTGTTGGTGCCCGAGCAGGTCATAGCAGAAAGGAGAAATGGACTAGGATACAAGATTCAACAGGTACTGTTCAATAAAATTTGGTTTAAACATTGTGATTACAGGAGGCGGCAAGAAGAGGTTTTGTTAATTTCCTTCCAGAAATTCAGACAGACTCCATTTATTATATGACAAATTGCATATGGTTTGTGGAAAGTTTGCCATGACTCACCAAATACCCTTTTGGTCTACGTGCTTTAAGAATTCAATTAAAAATATACATATTTTTTCAAAACTGAATGATGCATGTAGCTGATTAGCTGGGTGGCGAAAAGCAGCGCGAATATTTTGTGGATTGGCTCACTCTTTAGAATTCACAGGACTCACTGCAAAAGGCAACTTCTTATGCTATAGTTCATTTCAGAACTGGTTAATTTAAACTTCTACAACTAATATACTGTATGGATTTAGCATTAAAACTAGGTGCAGTATTTAGATACCAATGATATGTTAAAACCAGTAATGACCACATAAGCCCAGTTGCAGAAATGCCTCTCAGAGACAATGAACATAGAACACAGAACATAACAGCGCAGTACAGGCCCTTCAGCCCTCGATGTTGCGCCGACCTGTGAAACCGATCTGAAGCCCATCTAACCTACACTATTCCCTTATCATCCATATGTTTATCCAATGACCATTTAAATGCCCTTAAAGTTGGCGAGTCTACTACTGTTGCAGGCAAGGCATTCCACACCCTTACTACTCTCTGAGTAAAGAACCTACCTCTGACATCTGTCCTATATCTATCACCCCTCAATTTAAAGCTATGTCCCCTCGTGCTAGCCATCACCATCCGAGGAACAAGGCTCTCACTGTCCACCCTATCTAATCCTCTGATCATCTTGTATGTCTCTATTAAGTCACCTCTTAACCTTCTCCTCTCTAACGAAAACAGCCTCAAGTCCCTCAGCCTTTCCTCATAAGACCTTCCCTCCATACCAGGCAACATCCTGATAAATCTCCTCTGCACCCTTTCCAATGTTTCCACATCCTTCCTATAATGCAGCGACCGCAACTGTATGCAATACTCCAAGTGCGGCCGCATCAGAGTTTTGAACAGCTGCAACATGACTTCATGGCTCCGAAACTCAATCCCTCTACAAATAAAACCTAGCACACCGTACGCCTTCTTAGCAATCCTATCAACCTGGGTGGCAACTTTCAGGGACCTATGCACATGGACACCGAGATCTCCCTGCTCATCCACACTACCATGATATGATTATTTTGTTTACTGCAAGTGAGACAAAGTAAAGTTACTGCTTGAATTTATCAATGATTAATACAGAAAAGGAGCAATCATAATATTCACATAAAGGCTTTTAAATTATATATTTTCCGCCAGGCAGAATTTCAAGCCTCTGATGGAGTACTCACAGACAAATGTGATTAATAAAGTTGACAGTAGAACTACTGAGTCACTGTATTCAGATCCTAAACACAATGCAGGTCCATACTTGTCGTTCCTTGGGTAATCAATTTCGTCAAGAGAGTGGATTTTTTAATTTTTCTGTCTTTTTAAATAGTGGACTGGAATGAGAAAAGCACTGTTTTAAAAGTGAGGATTGCTGTCAGATCGCTGCATGTTCTGAAAGCAGGTAATCTGATACTTACTCATTGTTAGTGCTGTTTACACAGCTGCTTATTTCAGCAGTGGCTAAAACGTGATGGCAGACAAACTGGAGCCCGGGGCTTGTGTACAGATGGAGCTCTGGTTGATACAAGTAACTGACTGGACTGTAGATTACTGACAACTGCTCAATGACAGAAGCCTTTTGCTTGACAACAACCATGTGATTGTTTCTCAGGGAGCTGAACAGCTTGGAGCTATGCACAAGATACAGAGAAGCTTCTCAGATCTCCACTAGCTCAGGAGCTCTCTCTGGTCTCTGCTGTAAAAACTACTTGAGGCTGGAAGAAAATCATTTCATATTTTCTTCAGCAGTTTCTGTAAGCTGTGATTTATAACAGGTAAGTCAGACCTTTTACGAGTGAATTACTCATCCTGTGCCTCTTTCAAACCAGTAGAAGTTTTCAAAGAACAACCGAGAGGCAGCATTCTGGATTGAACCCACGCTGAGTCATAGAACCATAAAGCTGTAGAGCACAGAAACAGACCCTTTGGTCCAGCTCGTCCACGCCAACCAGATATCCTCTATAAATCTAGTCCCATTTGCCAGCATTTGGCCCATATCCCCTTAAACCCATCCTATTCATATACCCGTCCAGATGCCTTTTAAATTTTGTAACTGAACCAGCCTCCAACACATCCTCTGGCAGTTCATTCCATACGAGCACCACCGACTGCATGAAAATGGTTGCCCCTTTTAAATCTTTCCCCTCTCACCTTAAACCTATGCTGTCTAGATTTGGATTCACACACTGCAGAGAAAAGACCTTGTCTATTTACTCTATCTGTACCCCACCTGATTTTATAAACCTCTATAAGGTCACCCCTCAGACTCCAACACTGCTGGGAAAATAGCCCCAGCTTAGTCAGCCCCTCCTTATAGTCAAAACCTCCAACGCCCTCATCTCATGAATGAATAAAAGAAACAAAAAACATTATAAATCTTTCCTGAACCCTTTCAAGTTTCACAACATCTTTCCTCTAGCAAGTAGACCAGAACTGCATGCAGTATTCCAAAAGTGTCTTAACCAATGTCCTATGCAGGTGCAACATGACCTCCCAACTCCAATACTCAATGCATTGCTCAATAAAGGCAAGCGTACCAAACTCCTCCTTCACTATCTTATCTACCTGTGACTCTACTTTCAAGGAACTATGAACCTGCACTCCAAGATCTCTTTGTTCAGCAACACTCCCCAGGATCTTACCATTGAGTGTATAAATCCTGCTCCGATCTACCTTTCCCAAATGCAGCATCTCACATTTATCTAAATTAAACTCCATCTGCCACTCCTTGGCCCATTGGACCATCTGATCAAGATCCCATTGTACTCTGAGGTAACCTTCTTCACTGTCCACTCCACCTTAAATTTTGGTGTCATCTGCAAACTTACCAACTATATCTTCTATGTTCACACTATACAAAGTGACGAAAAGCAGTGGATCCAGCACGAACCTTGTGGCACACTGCTGGTCACAGGCCTCCAGTCTGAAAAACAACCCTCCACCACCACCCTCTGTCTTCTACCTTCAGGCCAGTTATGTATCAAAATGGCTTGTTCTCCTGTAGTCCATTTGATGTAACTGTTGTTAACCAGTCTACCATGTGGATCCTTGCCAAACGCCTTACCGAAGCCCATTTAGATCATGTGCACGGCTCTGCCCTCATCAATCCTCTTTGTTACTGCTTCAGAAGACTCATTACATTGGTTGGCATCACTCTGCATTGCAAACCAGGCATCCAGGCAACTGAGCTAACTGACCCCTTGTTTGCAATTCAGACTAACGCTAACAACATGGGTTCAATATCTGCACTGCCTGAGATTAGCATGAAGGATTTTCCTCAACCTCTCCCCTCACCTGAGGCATGACAACCCTCAGGTCAAACCACCACCAGTCATCTTTCTCTAATGGTATAATAGGATTATGGCAACTTTACCATTAACTGTACTGATGAAAATTGTAAGGTACATGCTGATATCGTTATATACCTTTAGCTGCAATCTAATGACTTGCAATAAATAGTTATTCCCGTTAACTACAGAAAACTGGTCCATCCCTTCTGTTGACTTGGGTCTAGAAGACAGGAAAATTGGGGAACTTTATACTAAATGAGCAAAAGTAAAATTCCTTGGGAAATGTGGCACTCGTGTAATGGTCCTAATGAATGCAAGATGCAAAGCTTCAACAGCATGTCTCTTTTGACAGTAGTATGTAAATTCTCTACCATGTGGCAAATTGAACATTCCACAAGAGTCGAAGATAATCAAGTAAACAGCCAAGATACTGATCTAATGTTACAATCACACCCCTTATACAAGGATTTCTGAGATTACATTTCTATAGGCTCAATATTTTTAGACTTGCAATGTTGCACGGTACTTGATCAGGTGCTCTTGTAGATTGTTGTAGCAAGCAAATCCTGAGCAAATATTCAACCGGCTCCTTTCCAAAGGTAATAATCATACACATTTACTGCTTTTGTTGACTAGCCCGATCAAAAATAGATCAGGTTACAATTTTAAACCAAAGTTCATCACAAACCAAGTAATTAAAATTTTCACATCAGCAACGCTGGGTCAACTTGTCAGCACAACAGCTTCTCCTTTCGATGCAATCTTTTTTCTGACAAATATATGGTGCACACCATACAGAACTGAAACCAGAGCTCTGTGCTTCATAGACATTGTTCAGGTACTCATGGAGACTTTCAACTTTAAATTGCATCTGTCTGGGATGGACTTGCCCAAGACCTGGAGATGGGCAGTGTTTAACCCAATGCATTATGCACGTCTCTAAATTTAAACTTGTAGGCCATAGAATTTGCTCAGGTAAATAAAAATTGCTTAATTTTGGAACAAAGAAAGCAGCAGGTTTCCACAAAATTTGTAGATTCAAAGTCAAGTTTGAATGCAGCACCTTGTGGACTTCTAAAACACTATATACCAAGCACTATCAGATTTAACAAATGCGAACTTTTATAAAATTTAATGCTTAATCTGCCACAACTCATTCCTCAGAAATAACAAGAAATACAGATTTTGAAGACTAGAAATTAACTCATCCTTTACACAATAAACACAACAACACATCCAGGATTACAAGTGTGAGGCTGGATGAACACAGCAGGTCAAGCAGCATCATAGGAGCAGGAAAACTTGACGTTTCGGGCCTAAACCCGGTTTGACCTGCTGTGTCCATCCAGCCCCACAGCTTGTTATCTCGGATTCTCCAGCATCTGCAGTACCTTTTATCTCTAACACATCCAGGACTTCAACTGTAACCGTAATAACTCAAAGGATTATTATTTATCATTAAATACCAAAATGGAGCCACTATTTGTGGTATATATAGGCTAGTCCCAGCCTAGGACAATTGGCTTTTCAGACTCATCCCTGGGCAATTCTGTCTGGGAAGCCCCAGGCCTATTACCAAGGGACTCCTAATCAACAAGCTCCATGGGGAGAGGAATCAGTAATTCCCCGTGAACTTTGTAGGGGATTATCACATCTCTCTGATAGGGCCTCTTGTGTCATTTTGCCCATGGCCCCATTCCTGTTATTTTCAGAGTCTGGTCAGGGTTGGGGGGAGGGGCTGTACGCAAAGTAGGAGAACATCTCTCCCATGAAGGCCATCGAAGAGACACTGCAGGCAGCCTTATCCTCAGTGACTTGTCCGACAAAGCAATAACCTCTGTGGAGAGTGCCCGCTAGAAATAGCTAACGTGATTTTTGTTTTGTATTTTGCAACCTTCTCCCCAGTTTTGACCATGTATGAGGCCGGTCCTATTATTTAAAGATAACTGCCAGCATTCCAGACAACACAGGATGCAGATAGAGGAACCCGGCAGGTTAGACAGTATCAGAGGAGCAGGAAAGTTGACATTTCGGGTCGGGAGCCTGAAGAAGTTCCCTACATGGACTGTATCTCCAGTTTGTAATTTTTGAGACCTGGGAAAAACTTTGACTCGTTATGTCCCTTGGAGACATAGCCCCTTTTTATGGCTTTCACCTTCTCTCTAACAGGGTGTGATCCATCCTTGTCAACTTTGTACTCAATGAATGCTACGTCATTTATCTGGAACTCACAATTATGCCAGATCTAAATGGGTGCATGAAAAATGTATTAATTTCTTCAATAGGGAAAGATGATGGCATACAGATAGTGATATTACTGGACTAACAATCCAGAAGTGTGGGTGCATGCTCTGAGTCAGAGTCTGTTGGACTATAACCCAGTGGCATGTGATTTTTAACCTGAGTCATACAGCATGGAAACAGACCCTTCGGTCTAAGTAGTCTATGCCAACCATATTCCCAAACTAAACTAGTCCCACCTGCCTGTGCTTCATCCATTTCCCTCCAAACCTTTCCTATTCACGAACTTATCCCAATGTCTTTTAAACACTGTACCTGCATCCACCACATTCTCTGGCAATTGATTCCACACATGAACCACTGTGTGGAAAAGTTGCCCCTCATGTCCTTCTTAATTCTTTCTCCTCTCACCTTAAAACTATGCTCCCTAGTTTTGAACTCCCCTATCCTAGGGAAAAGATCGTTGTCATTCACCTTATCCATGTCCCTCGTGATTTTATAAACCTCAATAAGGTCACCCCTCATAGTCCCAGTCTTTCTGGTCTATTTTATATCTAATCCCATTATGGCAGCTGGGACAGTTGAAATTCAATTCATGATATTAAACTGAAATTGAAAGCTAGTCTCAGTAATAGCAACCACAAACTATCATTGATTTACAAAAGCTTTCAGGGGAAGCCAAACTGAGCTGGTCTGGCTTACATGTGTCTCTGGATTCAAGGTAATGTCGTTGACTCTCAACACCCCTCTGAAATGGTATAGCTAGCCACTCAGTTCAAGGGCAGTTAGGGATTTCTTCAGACAAGGTTATGCTACAGGAGACAGCTTCACACTGTAGATCCACATGTGCAACTGCTGGCATTAAACATGGGCCCCACAAGAAATTCTGGATCAGAAAATATTGGTGCAAGGGCTCCAGGACTCAGGTTTAATATTCTGTGCAAGAAAGGTTGAGGGAGTGTAATGAGCATCTATCAAAACAGTGAGTGATAGTAATCCGGAACTCGCTATCCAAAGGGATGTGGGAAGCAGAGGGTGCAATCTTATAGAGGTGTCAGCAACACTGGCTGTTGCAAGATGTGTGACCAAAAATGGTAACGAGTGCAGAGAGGCCTATCTTGATGCCAAGATCATCTCAGTCCATCTTTGATGCTCTTCACAAGCAGCACAGTGAGATTCTCATTTGGCAGTGGTGAGTTGCTAATTGCCGGTCATTATTGATGGTTAAATGCCTTGTTAACAGCACGTCATTAATATTCAGACTCCCATCTTACTAAACTCAGCAAACAAGATAGATGCTGGGAAAACTCAATGCAACGAAACCAGAATAAGCATCTGGCAAACTCTGCTCATGGCTTGCTGCAAAAGAAATTGCCATGCTGGACACAGGGCACCAGTATTTCAGGGCAAGCTCCAAGGGCGCCATCCACATGCAGCCCATGTCCATGGACTTTGGCATCTGACATGCCAGCCTCTAAGAACCTTCATGGACATCTTTGATCCACTTAATGGGTGCTTCTGCACTTCCATTTACGGTGGCAGCTATTATTAGAATGCTGCAGCAAGGACTGTGCGCACAGGGACACACACGCCCAGCTCATGGGCTGGACTAGGCTACATCTCTGGGCTCTTCATTCACTATCACAGCCACACATGCTCTGGGCCTAGTTAGATGTTCACAGCTTTCTTGCCATGCCTTGTCTTTCTGCACTTTGACCCTCAGCCTGAGCTACCAGGCCCATATGGCTTCTGCCTTGTTTGTCAACAGGCGTCAGTCAAGCCAAAGCGGACAGCTTTCCCTCAGGGATTCAGGGTTTACTGAGGGTGGTCACATTCAGGGTCCTCTCCTCAAACAATGTGTGAAGCTGAATGCAGAGAAACACACCACCCATCTTCTGCTGTGTGCTCTTTTCGTCCTGGAATAGGAGAGAGCCAGGTATTGTAGGAGACAAAAGTGGGTGGCACGGCAGACGTCCTGAGTAGGCAGTGCAGAGGGCATGCAGGATTAGTGATGTCAGGGTTGGGGTGGGTGAAAGTGGTATGGGAAGATATTGTGTGTGAGACATTAAAAAGATGATGGTGGAACTTAGGCGGATAGGCTGGAGAAGGTCATTGACCTGCTTCCTACATTGCAGCACACTTCTCCAGATGACAGAGGTGCTTTAAGCCAGGCAGTACCCTCTGAATTGGTTGGCATGGTCTCTGGTGTTGTGCCCTGCATTACTAGTCCTAGGGTAAGAGGAAGGCCCACGTCAGCTCCACCCTGCCATGCAGTGCCTCCAGGACACTGCACCCCTCCTGTACGCCATGACCCTCATGGCAAAGGTCAGGAACCATGACAGTGCTTGTCCAGTACACAGCAGCCTTTCAAAGATGGCAACGGCACAAGGGGTGCCAGTATTTCAGCAGATATTTTTATTTACTCATTCGTTCATGGGATGTGGGCATCACTGGTTAGATCAGCATTTATTGCCCATCTCTAGTTACCCAGGAGGCAGTTAAGAATCAACCGCATTGCTGTGGGTCTGGACTCACATGGAAGCCAGACCAGGCAAGGACGGCAGATTTCCTGCATCGAAGGACATAGTGAACCAAATAGGTTCTTCCTGACAATTGACACTGGTTTCATTGTTATTAGTCTATTAATTCCACTAAGTAATGAGTTGGTCTGAGAACGGTACATCATTAGATTGGATCAACAGGCATTCAGAAGCAAGAGATGCCGTAGAGGGATTGTTCACAATTAATGAGATGTGTTTGGTGGAATAAGCCTCGCAGCAAGAAACCCTCGAAAAAACACTTGACAGAAAACTCAAGACTTGGCCAAAAAAAAATTAAGATTCATCCCAGAGAGAGCCAATGACACAAAACAGATTAGACGGTTTTGAAGGGCCAAATGCCATTCTTCTGAACCAGTGATTCTTAGGACAGTGGTTTCACCTAATCACATGCCTAAATTAACACGAAGCCAAATTACCTTTGTTACTTGCTGTTAGTATTGTAACCACCAAAATCTCTCAGCTCATTTCACATAAACAGCCAACACCTAGAACAAAGAACAATACAGCACAGCAACATGCCCTTCGGCCCTCCAAGCTTGCACTGACACATTTTGCCCTTCCATACGAAAACTGTCTTCACTTACAGGATCTGTATCCCTCTATTCCCTTCCACTTCAAGTATTCGTCTAGGTTCTTCCTGAATGCTGCTATTGCGTCTGCTTCCACCACCTCCCCTGGCAATGTGTTCCAGGCACTCACCACCTTTTGTGTGAAAAACCTGCCTCGCACATCTCTTTTAAACTTGCCCCCTCGCACCTTGAACCTGTGTTCTCTAGTAATTGACCCTTCCAGCCTAGGAAAAAGCCTCATACTTTCCACTCTATCCATGCCAATCACAATTTTTTTTTTCTATTCATTTGTGGGATGTGGGCGTCACTGGCTGGCCAGCGTTTCTTGCCCGTCCCCAGTTGCCCTTGAGAAGGTGGTGGTGAGCTGCCTTCTTGGACTGCTGCATTCCACCTGGTGTGGGTTGACCCACAATGCCATTAGGGAGGGAATTATAAACTTCTATCAGGATACCCCTCAACATCCTGTGTTCCAGTGAAAACAAACCCAGCCTACTGGATGATAGTATAAGGTCGCAGTGGAGGTTAGGTAGACCTTAGGGTTAGGATAAAAGTTCGGCACAACATCGTGGGCCAAAGGGCCTGTACTGTGCTGTATTGTTCTATGTTCTACTGTCTTCATGGCTAAAATCCCCTTTACCAGGCAACATGCTGGTAAACCTTTTCATTATCCTCTCCAAAGCATCTACATCCTTCTGGTAGTGTGGTGACCAGAACTATACGCAATATTCCAAGTGTGGCCTAACTAAAGTTCTATAAAGCTGCACCATAACTTGTCAAGCCTTATACTCTATGCCCCTTCCAATGAAAGTAAGCATGCCATAGGCCTTTTTTTACTACCTTATCTACTTGTGCTGCCACCTTCATTGATCTGTGGACCTGCACACCCAGATCTATCTGCATTATCAATACTCCATAGAGTTCTGCCATTCACTGTATAATTTCCACCTGTACCTGTACCTGACCTTCCAAAACGCATCACCTCACATTTGTCCAGATTAAATTCCATCCCCATTTTTCTGTCCCACCTCTAACTGATCTGTATCCTGCTATTTCCTCTGACAATCCTCCTCACTATCCGCAACTCCGTCAATCTTTGTATCGTCCACAAACACGTTAATTAGATCAGCTACGTTTTCTTCCAAATCATTAACGTAGACCAAGAACAGATGTCCCAGCACTGATCCCTGCGACTAGTCACAACTCTCCATTTTGATAAGCATCCTTCCACCGTTACCCACTGTCTCCTATGACTAAGGCAGTTCTGCATACATCTTGCCTGCTCACTCCTGATATCATGAGACTTCACCTTTTGGACCAGCCTGCCATGAGGGACCTTGTCAAAGGCTTTATTGACGTCCATGTAGACAACATCAACTGCTTTTCCCTCATCAACTATCTTCATCACTGCCTCAAAAAAGCCGATCAAATGAGTGAGGCACAACCACCCCCGCATAAAACCACACTGTCTGTCGCTAATAAGTCCATTTGCTTCTAAATGAGTATACATCTTGCCCTGAGAATTTTTTCCAGTAATTTTCCTATCACCAATGTGAGACTCTCAAAAATTACAGATGCTGTCATTTCCTGGATTATCCCTGTTACCGTTTTTTAAGCAATGGGACACCATTAGCTACTCTCCAGTCCTCTGGGCCCTCACCTGTGGCCAAAGAGGATACAAAGATGTCTGTCAATGCTCCAGCAATTTGTTCTCTTGCCTCCCTCAATATTCTGGGGTAGATTCCATCAGAACCCGGGTACTTAATACAGTAACACTTTTTAAGACATGCAACACCTTCTCCTGTTTAATAGTGACTTGGCTTTCAAACTTGTCACTCCCTTCCATGAGATCATCCTCCATCAATTCCTTCTCTTTGGTGAAAACCGACACAAAGTATTCATTCAGAACCTCACCCACCTCGTCAGACTCCATATGTAGCTTCCCTCCTTTGTCCTAGAGAGTCCCTTCTGTAAAAAGCCTTGGGATTCTCCTTAATCCTGTTTGCTAATGACTTTTCATGACCCCTTTTAGCCCTTTCAATTCCTTGTCTAAATTCTTTCCAACGTTCTTTATATACTTCAAGGGCTTTGTCAGTTCCCACCCACCAGGCCTTACGTATGCTTCCTTTTTCTTTCTGGCCAAGCTCATAACATCCTTACTCATCCAAGGTTCACATAACTTGCCATACCTATCCTTCATTCTTGCAGCAATATGCCATTCCTGAACTCTTACTAACTGCCGTGTGAAATACTCCCACATGTCCGATGTAGATTTACCCTCAAAAAGCTGCCTCCAATCAAAGTTCTCCAGTTCCCGCCCAGTATCATTGTCGTTTCCCTTACCTCAATTTAACACCTTCACCCAAAGACTGTTGTTATCCCTATCCATGAGTATCTCAAAACTCACGGTATTATAGTCACTACTCCTTAAATGCTCCCACACTGAAACTTCACTCACCTGGCTGGGCTCATTTCCCAAAACCAAGTCCAGTATAACCCATTCCTTGTTTGGACTGTTTACCTATTGTATCAAGAAACCAACCTGAACGTTCCTTATAAATTCTGCCCCACCCAAGCCCCTAGCATGAAGTGAATCCCAGTCAATACTGGGGAAATTAAAATCACCTCCCACAACAACTCTGCTGTTCTTACATCTTTCCAAAACCTGTCTATGTATTCTCTCCTCTATCTCCCACTGGCTGTTGAGAGGCCTGTAGTATATCCCTAGCACTGTGATTTCACCTTTCCTATTCCTGACGTCTACCCATACTGCCTTGCTGCATGAGTCCTGTGATGTATCCTCCCTCACTACAGCTGAGAGATACTCCTTTAGCAGTAATGCAATTCCCCCATCCATTTTACAGCCCCTTCTATCACACTTGAAACATGTAAATCCTGGGACATTCAGCTGCCAGTCCTGTCCCTTTTACAGCCAAGTCTCTGTAATCGCAATAATGTCATAGTTCCATGTACTAACCAACACTCTAAGCTCGTCTCCCATGTCCCAATATCCCATTGGAAACACCGAGCATGGGTTCATGAAGGTTAGGTCATGTTTAACTAATTTGGTGGAATTCTTTGAGGACATTACTTGCATGGTGGACAATGAGGAACCTGTGGATGTGGTGTATCTGGATTTCCAGAAGGCATTTGACAAGGTGCCACACCAAAGGCTGCTACATAAGATAAAGTTGCACGGTATTACAGGTAATGTATTGGCATGGATAGAGGATTGGTCGACCAGTAGAAAGCAAAGAATAGGGGTAAATGGGTGTTTTTCTGGTTGGCGGTCAGTGGCTAGTGGTGTGCCTCAGGGATCAGTGTTGGGACCGAAATTGTTTACAATTTACATAGATGATTTGGAGTTGGGGACTAAGTGTGGTGTGTCAAAATTTGCAGACGACACTATGGTGAGTGGTAGAGCAAAGTGTGCAGAAGACACTGAAAGTCTGCAGAGGGATATAGATAGTCTAAGTGAGTGGGCAAAGGTCTGGCAGATGGAGTACAATGTTGATAAGTGTGAGGTTATCCATTTTGTAGGAATAACAGGAAAATGGACTTTGTTTTAAATAGTAAAAAATTGCAGCACACTGCTGTGTAGAGGGACTTGGTGCCTTGTGCATGAATTGCTAAAAGTAGGATTGCAGGTGCAGCAGGTACTTAAAAAGATAAATGGAATTTTGTCTGTCATTGCTAGAGGGATGGAGTTTAAACACAGGGAGGCTATGCTGCAGCTGTACAGAGTCCTGGTGAGGCCACACCTGGAGTACTGTGTGCAGTTTTGGTCTCCTTACTTGAGAAGGGATATACTAGCACTGGAGGGGGTGCAGAGGAGATGCACTCGGTTGATTCCAGAGTTGAGAGGGTTGGATCATGAGGAGAGACTGAGTAGACTGGGATTATACTCATTGGAATTCAGAAGAATGAGGGAAGATCTTATAGAAACATATAAGATTATGAAAGGAATAGATAAGGTGGAGGCAGGGAGGTTGTTTCCACTAACAGGTGAAACCAGGACTAGAGGGCATCACCTCAAAATAAAGGGAAGCAGGTGTAGGACGGAGGTCAGGAGGAACTTCTTCACCCAAAGGGTTGTGTATCTGGAATTCCCTGCCCAGTGAAGCGGTTGAAGCTACCTCGCTGAATGTTTTTAAGGCAAGGCTAGATAAATTTTTGAACAGTAAAGGAATTAAGGGTTACGGTGTATGGGCGGATAAGTGGAGCTGAGTCTCAAAAAGATCAACCATGATCTTATTAAATGGTGGGGCAGGCTCGAGGGGCCAGATGGCCTACTCCTGCTCCTAGTTCTTATGTTCTTGTCTATTTCACTTCTCACATTGAAACGCAATCATTTCAGACACCTCCCCTGCTCTTTTCATCAGCGTTTCCCTGCCGGTTCTTGTTCTTAGTCGTGTTTGCCTTGGTTTCTACCTCTTCCTCAATTTCTGCATTTACTGCCCTACTGCTCTGGTCCCGAGCCACACGAGTTTAAAGCCTCCCTAACCAGTCTACAAAGTACTGCCTGAAGGACATCAGTCCCAGGTCTTGCCCAGGTGTAACCCGTTCAGTTTGTACACGTCCTACCTCCCCCAGAACTGGTCCCAATGCACCACAAATCTGAAACCCTCCCCTCTCACCATCTTTCTCAGCCACATGTTCATTCTATATATCCTGCTGTTTCTACTCTGATCAGCTCGTGGCACCAGTAGTAATCCTGAGATAACTACCTTTGAGGTCCTCCATTTCAACTTTCTTCCTAGTTCTATATTCTGCTTTCAGGTCCTCATCCCGTTTTTTTAACCTATGTCATTAGAACTAACACATACTGCGACCATTGGCTGTCGCCCTCCCTCTCCAGAATGTCCTGGTCTAATCAGAATTACTATTTAGAAAGACTGGATACTCACAAGAAAAGAATAGGTGGCATCTTAAATGCCAGGGCAGCACGGTGGCTCAGTGGCCAACACTGCTGCCTCACGGCACATGGGTTCGATTCCACCTTCTGGCTACTGTCTATGTAGAGCTTGCACATTCTCTCTATGTCTACGTGGGTTTCCTCTGGCTAGGTGGATTGGCCATGCTAAATTGCCCGTACTGTCGAGGGATATGCAAGTTTGGTGGATTAGCTATGGGAAATGCAGGGTTACAGGAATAGGGGAAGGGGTTTGGGTCTGGGTGGGATGTCCTTCAGAGGGTCAGTGTGGACATGATGGGCTGAATGGCCTGCTTCCACACTGTAGGGATACTATGAGCTCCAAAGAAGAATTACAGTACTTGTATAAGCAATGATCAAGTTCTGAACGACATCTCTTTGTTTTGCGAAATAAAAACCGAAAGAAATATGGATACCCTAAATCAGAAACAAAAACAGAAAGTTGCTGGTAAAGCTCAGCAGGTCTGACAGCATCTATGAACAGAAATCAGAATTAACGTTTTGGGTTCGGTTCTGGAGGAAGGGTCACCAGACCCAAAACGCTAACTCTGATTTCTCTTCACCAATGCTGCCAGACCAACTGAGCTTTTCCACCAACTTCCGTTCTTACTTCATTTTGCAAAATGGAATTAGATTAAGTGTGAAAATCTGAGCAAAATATCTAAATGTTTTACCCGTTAGTAATTTGAAACAAATGCTATCATGACAATGTAGTTATAATTGCAAAATTTGTTTTTTGTTTTACAGAATACATCAGTGTGCAGCAGTTCAAGAATTTTCAAAGTGAAATACGTAGGAGTTATTGAGAACAGAAGAACAATTTTTAGGCTTTCCAAAAAAGCAATTGAATCATCAAGCACAGAAAACAAACAACAGATTTGCCAACCATCATTCTCAGCGTGCTATTTTGATCTCTTCTCACTTCCTTTTCCTAAATGACTTTGATTTTCTTGCAATGCGGATTTAACAGCAACTTTCATCTCCTGATGTTTCAACCAAGCTGCCATTTCAAGAGCAACCCTGGACAGGTTAAGTTACAGAAAACATTAGAATCGAAGAATTCAAATCTGCTCCTGCGTATGTTGTACTAGGCTGATCATGTCTGTGCTGTCTCTCGGCAAGTGCAACTCAGAAACAGCCAGTAACTTACAGCCTTCAGGACTCAACTTTGATTTTAACAGTTTCAGAACACGAACTTTCTCCTCCAGGCTTGTTACCCACTACCACACTCCTAGGCCTAGCTTTGTATGGGTTGTAGCCAGCACAGAAAATCTATTTTCAACTATTCACACTTTTCATTTGCAGTCCGCTTACCATCATCTCCCCCTCAGCACATCATCAACAAACCCCTTGTTTGTCTATGACAACACAGCAGGCCAGGGAGCATCAGAGGGGCAAGAAAGTTGACATTTCAGGTCGGGACCATTTATGAAGAAGGATCCCGACCTGAAACATCAACTTTCCTGCTCCTCTGATGCTGCCTGGCCTGCTGTGTTCCTCCAGCTCCACACTGTTATTTCTGACTCCAGCATCGGCAGTTCTTGCTATCTCCTTTGACTTTGTTTTATTCCCTCTATTGGCACCGTCTCCATGTATTTGATTCAGTCACAGCACCTCCACCCACCCACCCACAGGTGCTGCCAGGCTGGCTCTCCAACATTGTTTTTTGTTCCATTCTCTTTCCTGTTCCCTACAGACCTTCAATGTTTTTCTCTCTCTTCAGACAGTTCTCTAATTTTATTCTGAAGGTCTCGATTGAATCTGCCTCCACAACACTCTCAAATCTGCAACCCCACAATTTGTGAGTACAAGTGTGTCCTCATGTTTTCACTGCTTCTTTTGCAAACCTTTTTGAATCAGATTCCTCTGGCTCCCTACCATGACCCAAATGAGAATGGCTCCTCCTTATCTTACCCCTCCTGATTTTGAGGACGTCACTCAAATCTCTTCATATTCTTTTCTTAAAGGACAACGCCCAAGTTTCTCTCATCTGTATATATAGATAAAGTTCCTCACCCATGGAACCATTCACATGAAATATTTCCACACACTAATGGCATCATATCTTTGATTAGGTGTGGTGCCCCAAGCTAGACACAACACTTCAGTTGAGGCCAAATTGGTGTTTTGTACAAGTTTATCAAAGCCTTCTTGCTTCTGTACTCTATGTTAGTATTTATAAATCCCAGGATCCCTTGTGTTTATTAACCGCTTGCCAAGCCACCCTGCCACTTTCAATGATTTGTACTTAACAAGATTCACTCTTTATTACAGATGATTAGATTCCAGCAACATGTAAACAATTAAATTAAGTAAACTCAAAATTAAAGACAAAATCCCCCTTACAACAAATGGACATACAAAGATGGAGAAAAGACACATGGGTGGAGAGGGAGGGGGAGACAGAGGGAGGGGGAAGAAAGAGATAAACAGAGAGATGGGGGGGTGGAGACAGAAAGAAAGAGACTGGCGTGGGGGGGGGGGAAGAAAGAGACAGGGAGAGAGACGGACAGGGAGAGAGAGCGAGAGAGACAGACAAAGAGAGAGCGCGCGCGACAGAGAGCGAGAGAGAGAGCGCGCGCGACA
>JAHRHZ010000125.1:6835191-6876084 GCA_024137785.1 Ginglymostoma cirratum | reverse complement strand
TGTGTGTGTGTGTGTGTGTGTGTGTCTCTGTCTCTGTCTGTGTGTGTGTGTGTGTGGGTGTGGGGGGGGGAGGTGTGCATCTCAGAGGTTTATAAAATTGGGCCAGGGTAGATGCAGGAAGGATGTTCCCAATGGTGGGTGTATCCAGGGGGCACAGTTATGCGGATTCGGGGTAGACGATTTCGGATGGAGACGAGGAGACATTTCTTCACCCAAACAGCAGTGAGCCTGTGGAATTCATTACCACAAAGTAGTTGATGCCAAAATATTGAACGTATTCAAGAGGTGACTAGATATAGCACTTGAGGTGAATGGGATCAAAGGTTACGGGGAGAAAACTGGATTAGGCTATTAAGTTGGATGATCAGCCATAATCGCAACGAATGGCAGAGCAGGCTTGAAGGGCTGAATGGCCTCCTTCTTCTCCTATGTTCTATGTTTCATTACATTTTAAGGTTTCTGTTTGGATCAGGAACTCTGCACACCTTAACTGATGGACTACAGAAATTTTGGAGCCATCAACATCAAGACATAATCTGCGCTGAAATTTGTGGAAATAAATTTACTTTAGAACAGAAGCAATGCTGCTTTTTCAATGTAACTGAAACTTTAGAAAGACAAACACACTTACCAATATTTGGGTGCTTTAAAAGTCGGCAAATCCGAGCCTCTCTTTCCAACTTCTGGTGATCTGAATTAAAAAGAATAGAAACATATTTAAGTTGGCATATAGAACATGAAGAATAATTCCCAGTAATGCAAAAATCAAAGGTCAGGTTTACATGTGGAGACGAAACCTATGGTTTCTATTCAGTTATGTACATTGGAACAAACTATACCAACTGTTAACTATAATGTCACAAGTGCAAAACCACAAAAAGAAAACAAAAGCAGGATTTGGTCTTCTATAGGATTTATCTTCAAAAAGCTAGAAGAAAGGACAGGGAGGAGAGGAGGACTAACCATTAATGCTATCCGCAGTTAACAGCTATTCCTTTCTGATAAATATACATCACATACACCAACCCATTTTATCTACACAGATCTCGGGTTCCTCCACTGTTCCAGTAAATCTTTTTGCAAACCTAGCACTCACTTTTCTATAAATTGTCTACCTTGACATTGAGTTTAAACAACTACTTCTTAGCCATCATTTGCATTTCCTCAGGCAGTAAGTGCTGGTGAAAGGAGGGAAGATGAAACAGCTGGTAACTTGGATAGTGATCCCTCCTGGTACTCAGCAGGCAGAGTGGCCCACACCACCTGTCCCTCACACTGCCACATTCCTGGGGTGTGGAAACCTTTTCCCACTTTGCAAGATTATCTAGGTTTCCCTCTCACAGGCTTCCAAAATGCCCTTAAAGAAATAGTTTAATTCATTTGATATCTCACAACTATGTCCAGATAAACAAATGGGTATTGAAGTTAAATCTATTACAAGCTCATAAAACTGTCAAACAAAATGAGTAGTTCTCTTCATAGCTTATGACTCAAGCAGTTGCATTCATTAGTGAGTGCTGGAGCTCAGCCAGGTATTTATCTCTTCAATCTTCTCTTCTTCAACAGGTTTTTTTTAAAAAAATCATTCTTCAATTGCAGTATGATTATCAGCAAATTCAGGCACTATCAAGTGAGCTTTCTTAAAAGAGAATTTTGAGTAGAAGTGAATAGTATGAACATTTTCAAGATATGTCAGTGTCAGGCTCTTGAATTCTATAATTAGCATTACTGGGTGAACAGTCATGCAGGGTCCAGAGGGGAGCACCAGAAAGGAGGTGTTGTGCGAGTGGCACCAAGAGAGGAGAGGAAGACCTGAGTCAGCATGAGAAGGCAAGGAAGTGACAATGTTGATAAGTGGGGATATGAAGGTGAGGATCGAACCATGATTGGAACTGGGCCAATATCAATGGAGATGCTTTTTAACCTGCTCTTCTCTCTGTTGCTGCATTCATCTGCCTCTGGCAACGGTAGCTCTGACATGAATCTGTACTCAACATACGTTAAAATTCACATCAATTGCCAGACTTTCCAAAGTCAGGGATATGAATGGCTAGACTCAAGCTTCCCAAACACAAGATCAGTCCATGCTATCACAATGGCCAACATCTAACACAAATGACTGACTATCTACATCCTATGCATATACAATATTGACCTCTTTCTACTCCAAGAACACAGAGAATTAGCATCATCTAATTGCCATATTGATTCCAAGGATTAACTGCATTTTCAACAGCAATTACTAAAGTGCCTCTGCCTCAAGGGCAGATTCCAGCTTTTATTTCCAATTAAAATCATGTTAAAAACAAGGTCAGATAAGCTGAACAACGTACCATGTAGCTTTACCATAAAACAAAAAAAAAGCCAGAAAGTCACAGGAATTTTAAAGGCAAATCAGCAGGGTTCACATCATTCACCTTTCAAGGCTGACTATAACTTGAAGTCCTCATCAGCAGACTTAACAATCAACAAAATCAATTGTTCAGGCAAGACCTTCCTCTTTTCTACCCTTATAATGCTGTCAGATACTCAAGTTATGCCTAGCATTTTAATAATCTGAGCAATGAATTGATCCAAGCCTAAAAAATATCTTTCACATGTGCTTGTAAATGTCTCCATTATTATTGGCTCAATGTTTGTTTTCTAATTATTTAACAAATCAGGTTTTCAATGCTTTTTTTTCCCCTTGAGATTTCAGACTCTACTTTAATACTAGGCCTATGCCGCAAACTTTAATTCACAAACCTGCAATTTCTTTTTAAAATGTGATTTGATTATTTAAGCTTTTCATTTCTGCTTGCCTGACTGTGAAAATTCTGCGAGGGGATTGGCAGATTGGACAGCTTGATAACATCATGCCAGCATGGTTAAATTCTCTCGTTGGAGATAGTCACTGCCCCACACTTGTGAAGCGCAGATTTTTGAGGACAGCTTTCTTTGAGGTCATTGGTGAACTCAGTCCGTCACTTTTCCATTGACCAGAAAACTGAACCAACATATCCAAGTGAACCTACAGATCAAAACTGACAAATTCTTCAACACAATATTAACAAATCCACACAGGTATGGTCACAGTATATTATACATGGTACAGATCTTTCAGAGAACAACAAAATAAATCCAGGCTCCCGAATACTGAAGTAGGAGTGGCAGCTGAGCAATCTGAACTGCTCTTACTGTTTTATCAAAAAAAAAGAAATAAAGATGCTGGAAATCAGAAATAAAAACAGAAATGCTGCCAGAATTGCTGAGTTCTTCCAACAATTTCTGTTTTTGCTTCACTGTTTTATGTAGGTCTGAAAGAGTTAATGTTGAACAATGCCACAAGCATCACCTATTGTGATGATTTCACATGGACTTGCGGTATACAAAAGCTTAGGATCTCAGAGGTGTATGACTTAACATGCAGATCCTCTTCATTGATATGATATGCATCTCTACAGAGACAACATTACCTCTAACTAGTTGCAAATGTGCATGATTAAATGACTTCTTCTTCAGCAGAAATAGATGAGTAAGTGGTTTTGCTCTCCACCCTACTAGACCAGAGACACCCGGGACATGCCTGCACTTCAACACAATGTGGCGTCAAACCTGCGACATGGTGAGATGCATGCTCAGCTGAGCTGCACACATGCAACATCCACATTCTACCTTCCAATAAACCCAAGGTCATCCAAGAGTCTGCTGTCTGCAACAAAATGGAGAGTGTATCTGGCCCAAGTAAATTGGGGGTGATATCCCATAGGCAGAAATTCAAGAAAGCAACAAGGAGCTTGTTAATGAAGAGATTGATTGGGTAACGTCTAGGAACATTCCCAGTAGAGAAAATGGTAGGACAACCAAAATGAGAGCTCTCTGGATGATGGAATGAGCGTAGAATGCAGCCAAAAAAAGCTGATAAATTTCATAGTTTGCTAATATAAGGAAGAAACAGGCTGAATATGAGATGTATAAGGCACGAGCACGAAAGGGAATAAGAGAGGTAAAATGACAATTCAAGAATTGTTGGGAGCCAACATGGAGGGAATCCAAAAGACTTCTAAGAGCAATTTAATAGCAAAGGTGTTGTCAGAGGGACAGTGAGACTAAGGACCAAAATGAGATAGAAACCATGACTAAAGATACTAAATGAGGACTTTGCATCAGTTTTGGATAAAAAATCTTTGCCAAAGCTATGGTAAACATTTCATTCACATCCCTGACAACTTTCTTGAAGATAAAGAAAAAAGGTACTGAGAAAGCTGGTATGATCTAAAGTGCTCTGACACATCCGAGATAGTTGAAGGAAGTAAGGTTATAAATTTGGCATCTTCTCTGACCATGGGAATGAAGCCACAAAAGAGAGAAACATGAAATATTACACCCTTTTTCAAACTTCCTGAACCGCTGCAGTTCATTTGGAATGGAAAGTGCCACAATGCTGCTAAGGGGAGAGTTCCAGGAACAATCATCCAGCAACAATGAAGTAATGACAACGGTTCAAATTTAGAACGGCGAGTGACTTGGAGAAATAATTGCAAGTGTTGAAGTTCCATGCATCTGCTGCCCTTGCACTTCGAGATGGTAGTGGTTGTGGGTTTGAGAGTTAATGTCTAAGGAGCTTTGCAGAATGTCTACAGTGCATCTTGTAGATAGTACAAGCCGCTGTTACACTGGACCAGAAGTGTAAGAAATTGAAAATTTGTGGATGTGGTACCAAATCAACTGGACTGCCTTGTCCAGGATGTTGTCAAACTTCTTGACAGTTGTTGGAGCTGAACTCATCCTGACAAATAGGGAGTATTCCATCACACTCCTGACTTGAGCTTTGTCAACACTGGACAAGAGTCTGGGAGTCAGGAGAGAAGTTACACACTACAGGATTCCTAGCCTCTGGCCTGCTCTGATTTGATTTTATTTATTGTTGTCAAATGTACCTAAGTACAGTGACAAGTTTTATTGTGTGCACTGTACAGGCACATCGTAACATAAGGTCATAGAGATCATGGGGTGTTCAGACAGTGCGAGGCATACAAGGTTACAGTTGCACAGGAGGTACACAAAGCAAGATCAAAATTAGATCTGAAATTAGAGAGGCCCATTCAGCAGTCTAGCAACAGCAGGGAAGAAGCAGTTCTTGAACCAGCTGGCACATGTGTTTAAGCTCTGCGCCTGCTGACTGGCAGAAGAGGTTGGAAGTGAGTGTATAACTGCGGGGGGGGGGGGGGGGGCCCCTTTGATGATGTTGGCTGCCTTTCGCTGAGGGGAGGTTGGCTTGTGTGACGGTCTGGGCTGGGCATACAACTTTCTGTAGTTTCTTACAGTCCTGGGTAAAGCAGTTGCCATACCAAGCCATTATATATCCAGAGGGAATGTTTTCTACGGTGCAGTATTTATATGGCTAGTCAGTTCAGTTTCTGATCAACAGTAATTGCCAGGGTCTTGATGGTGGGGGATTCAGCGATGATAAATGAATATTAAAGAACGATGGTTCGATCTCTCTTATTGAAGATTGTCATTGCTTGGCGCTTGTGTGACACGAATATTATCTACCATGCCTAGCCCAAGTCTAGATATTATCCAGATCTTGTTGCATTTGGCCATGGACTGCTTCAGTACCTGAGGAGTTGTGAATGGCACTGAACACTGCGCAATCGTCGGCGAACATACCCACTTCTGACCTTATGATGGAGGGAAGATCATTGATGAAGCCGCAGATGATGTCTGGGTTAAACAAAATTGCTTAGAATCCCTCTATTCCAAAGCTTCTACTTAAATGGGAAAATGTGCAGGATTTTCTTCCTTATATTAGCAAACTATGAAATTTATCATAGTTTGGGAAAAATAGCAAGCAAGTGTCCAACTCTTTCAAAGAGCGGACAGAGGCGAGAGAGCGAGTGCGCGAGCATGAGAGAGAGAATGAATGACTTTACTGCCACTTGGTTTTACAGTAAGACTATAACAAAATACAATGAAAAGCATTCATCTGTCACCTCAATTTGGCGTCATTTTGAATAATTTAAGAATAAGGAATTAAAGAGAAAAAACAAAGATATAGCTTAAAGAGAGTCCATCAGTCCTGAGCAAGGCTATCACCATCAATGGTGCCAGCACCATCATCCCTCCTCCACTGCTCTGCTGCTAACTACACCAGCCCCTATCCAACGTCAAAGGTGCCAATCTGCAGGCACCATCTTTCTTCACTGGGCTGACACTCCTGTGCCACAGTATCACCACTGCCTGCTCAGACCAATCAAGGCAGACTCACATCTCTTGCTGCTGGACCCACCTCAATGTTGTGGTGATGCCCTTCTGCCAGCGCTGGTCCCAACCAACAACAAACTCGCCAATTCTCGGGCACCACCTTTCGCTGCTGGGCCTACCTCGCCAACGTCGCCTCTGCTGATGTAGCAGCTGCCCAATTCCAATGCCAGGTCCCTTGCTCACCCCAGATAAACTAAGGAAGGGCTCACTCGAGGTCTGTGGTGGGCCCGTTCAAGGCGCAAATGATATCCTTCTGATCTACAATCATTGTACAATTGTATATTTACTTTCGTTCTGCATTCTCGTGGAACGTCTATAGTCAGCAAGAAAACCCTCAAAGTAAGAGATGACAAGGTGTGGAGCTGGATGAACACAGCAGGCCAAGCAGCATCATAGGAGCAGGAAAGCTTGATGTTTCGGGCCCAGACCCTTCCTCAGAAAATGACCTCAGTTATACTTAGCCTGTTTAAAAGAGCTGAAGGTCTGAAGCCACTGTAACACTGTTGCTGACGCAATTCTAAAACATTCTAAATTCCTTCAGCTTTCAATTCTAAATAATTATAAACTCCTATCCAACTGCACCATTTTTGAAATACAAATCTAAATTCACATTCCTCACATACCACACTGTATCCACTGCTCCCGACATGGCCTCCTCTACATCGGGGAAACCAAGCGGAGGCTTGGAGACCGCTTTGTGGAACACCTACGCTCAGTTCACAACAAACAACTACACCTCCCAGTCGCGAACCATTTCAACTCCCCCTCCCATTCCTCAGATGACATGTCCATCCTGGACCTCCTGCAGCGCCACGATACCACCCGAAGGCTGCAGGAACAGCACCTCATATTCCGCTTGGGAACCCTGCGGCCCAATGCTATCAATGTCGACTTCACAAGCTTCAAAGTCTCCCCTCCCCCGACCACATCCCAAAACCAGCCCAGCTTGTCCCCACCTCCCTAACCTGTCCTTCCTCCCACCTGTCCCCTCCTCCCACCTCAAGCCCCACCCCCATCTCCTACCTACTAGCCTCATACCGCCCCCTTGACCTGTCCGTCCTCCCTGGACTGGCCTACCTCCTCCCTACTCCCCCACCTACACTCACCTTTACTGGCTCCATCCCCGCCTCTTCGACTTGTCTGCATCCTCTCCACCTATCCTCTCCTTTATCCATCTTCTATCCGCCTCCCCCACTCTTCCTATTTATTTCAGAACCCTCTTCCCCTCCCCCATTTCTGATGAAGGGTCTAGGCCCGAAACGTCAAGCTTTCCTGCTCCTATGATGCTGCTTGGCCTGCTGTGTTCATCCAGCCCCACACCTTGTTATCTCGGATTCTCCAGCATCTGCAGTACCTTTTATCTCTGATCAATTTAAATCCGTTGCCCCATCAGTTATATACGTGATCTATATAGTTTCAATTAGGGTGAGATGTTGTGGTTCCCCTTTTTCTAATGCCCTCTGTCAATCACAGCATTTTTTAAAGCATTGGCTATCAGACTTCAATTAAAATTAGTTTAAAAATGAAGGAGAAGCAAATCCCCTCCCCCATTTCTGAAGAAGGGTCCAGATCCAAAACATCAGCCTTCCTGCTCCTCTGATGCTGCTTGGCCTGATGCGTTCATCCAGCTCTACACCTTGTTATCTCAGATTCTCCTGCATCTGCAGATTCTACTAACTCTCAAATAAGATGCAGGGTTGTTTTCTATGCTCCAACGGACTAAGACAACTTCAGAAATTGGTGCAGGGTTGGCCACTGGGCCTTCAGAACCTACTCCACCATTTTATATAATTGAGTTTCATCCTCAACTTAAACTCTACTTTCCCACCCACTCCAAATAAGCATAGTTTTAGTCAGCACGGCGTAAGTATCTGGTCCCTATAAGTAACCCAAAGGTCAGGAACATTGCTATCCACTTGAATTGTGTCTGTCAGAATGGTATGGAGATTGACTTGGCAAGCTAGGGCTCATCAAGCTCAACCCAGAGATTTGGCACAAGGAGCCTTCTTGTAACACACTGAGCAGAAACAATGTATTCATATATCCATGGCACCAACTAGTATTTATCTAGCACCTTTAATGCAGCAAAAATCTCATAACACATTTCATAGGACTGTACTATTCCATGGTTAAAAACAGATCCTTCTTATTCCTAATAAGTGAATGTTAAGTATTGAGTCCACCCTTTCTCAAGTACCGTGCACACATACTGAAGACCAAAATTGTTTTGTTTAATTTTCACCAAGAATCAACTGCTAGAGGAAGTGGTGGGGGCAGGTACAATTACAACATTTAGAAGGGATCTGGATGGGTATGTGAACAGGAAGGGTTTGGAGGGATATGGGCCTAATGCTGGCAAATGGGACTAGATCAGACTGGGATGTCTAGTAGGTGGATGAGTTGGACCAAAGGGTCTGTGCCCACACCGTATGACCCTAAAAGTTACATACTTCAATGTTCTGAAGGTGGGGTTAGATAGCTACCACGGTAGGTGAACATCAGGATCATACTTAATCTACTTATAATCAAGCAACTGAATCAGAGATTTCTGCAACCATTTCTGATAACATTGATTCGGTGCATTTTGGGCACCTTAAGTAACAGAATTCACAAAACAGGAAGAAATCTATCGATTAAACTTTAGTCTAATGAGTCATTTGTCCAAAACATTGTAGACTATGCTATCTTATCAGTGGAGCCAAGCCTACTTTGAAGTGCCAGAAACGTGTGCTTGCCTCCTGAGCAACCCAAGGGTATATTTATAAGTTAACACTGGAATATACACTAATCATCAAAATACAGCACATGGCTATAAAAGGTTAAGATGGAGGTTATTAGATTCTGAACTGAAAGACCATGAGCTATCAAAACTCCTGAATTCTAGCTAAGCTTGCACAACTGGCAGTCTCATGAGATATTTTAAAAACAAAAATCTATCCTACAGCCTGGCAGCCCATCCCCTTCCAACTTTGCATCCTACATACATGGCACCCTATCCCACCCTACTCATCTGATGCCCTAACCCTTGCCCAGCTGGCACTAGTTATCTGACACCATTCCCCACTTGGCAGCCCATTAACCTTACCCTTAGCGTCCCAGAACCCTAACATCACCCTTATAAGATGTAAGGTAAAGGAGCAGAATCAGACCATTCGGCTCTCTTGCACGTATCCTTTGACAGCAGCTGTCAACACGGCCGAGAGGGACCTTGAAGAATGAAAACTGGCCGTGGGTCACATTCCCCAAACAGTTCTGTACCACAAAGCAACTGGCTGTGTGCAAGTATGGCCCCACATTACTGAGGGATCAGAATCCACTCTCAGAAATATATAGCTTCCTCTGTTTAGGGAGCCAGAAAACAGGGCCAAAGCAATAAGCTGTATGAGGAGACTGCTGCCCCTCAGGAAATTTCGCCCAACTTTGCGTTGCAAAAGACATATTTTCAGCTTCAGCATTGAGACCAGAGAAACAATAAGTAAAACAGTCGGATCTGTACCTCCAGAGACAAGAAAGCTGAGAGCTGCTGTTACTGTCAAGCATCCTCTGGTCCCTCCCAGATTTAAGGCAATTACCCACTACTTCAGGGTCTATTCATCTAACACATGGTGCAGAGAATTGCTAGCCACCTGTAATATTAAATGAATATCATAGTGTTGCTTTGTAACATTGTTTGCATAATTAATACTCTGTATTTATTTCATACAAGATGTATTACCATGGAATCTAAAGTTTATTGAGGACAAAGGCTGGCTTCAGTGGTCTAAGATATATGCAGCATTTCACTGAAGCTCTCAAAGTAAAAACTTAAAGTAAGCATACACCACAACAGGTGTGTTACCGCTTGCGATCTTGAACATTCAGAGTGCAATAGCGACTAACTGTGAACATAAGAGATGATGCACATTCCCTGCAGGATTTGTATCTACTGTTGAAGTCGATGGTCAATATCCTAACCATCGTTCAAGCAAGCACAGTGGGATTCCAGGTTGGAACATCAATTTGTTTATTTGCGATGAACTGCAGATTCAGTAGGCAGGAGTTATCCATGGGTTTGCAAGGCCTGAATGGTTTCCATAGCTTACACTTGATGAGAGCTACGTTAGAGGAGCTATGTACCAATTATACAGTCTGCTGACTCACTGGGAGATGGGCACTGCTCAGGCAGATGGGGAAACATGAGAATTCCTCACACTGGAGGCACCTTCAGGGGTTCAAAATAATTACATTTTCTGAATTCGCCTTTGCCAAGGGTGCATTTATGGGATGTTACTATATTAGAAAAGTTACTGCTTCGTAGTTAAATAATCTATTGTTGTTAACTTTTCCAATAGAGTTGTTATTCCAATTGCTTCTTTTTCTGGTGGCTTTTATATATTGTGTCTGAGTAAAGTGTGCTTTGCTTCAAGTCTGGTAGTATGACCAATTGAATTGCATCCAGAATGCAATGCCTGGTACTTGCCTCTAATATAGGAAAAAGTTACAGTTCAGGCTATCTTCTTAATGCTTTGAAGGAGTTCGGCCTGGTCCATAACAAAGGACTTGAGGGGCAACTCTTTCGTTTTCATTTTTTTTTGGTACACAGAGTGTGGTTCATATGTGGAAGGAACTGCCAGAGGAAGTGGTGCATGGAGGTACTTGGATAAGTGCATGAATAGAAAAGGTTTGGAGGGACATGTGCCAAACGCAGGCAGGTGGGACTAGTTTAATTGGGGAACATGGTCAGCCTGGACTAGCTGAACCAATGAGTCTGTTTCCATACTGTGTAAATCTATGATACTGCAGAATGTTCCTTCAACTGGTTTCTGATCTGATCAACCAACTGTTTGGAAACCTCCCTGGAGGTGAAAATGCATCAGGGAGACATCCCAATCCTTCCCACCTGCCTCCATGGGACAGAGAAAATTCTCCCAGTCATTCAACCCTGATCCAAGTTGCACCTGAGAATCAAGAAAAGTCAAACAGTTTTTCCAATAAGAAAACACTGCTAAGTTTCGACGCCATCTTTCTCTTGCATATCTCCTAGTACCTGTCAAGGTAGCTCTGGTGTAGGAATAGTCACACTTGATATGGAGAAAACAACGTAGAAAAAAAAAGTCCATTATTCTCAGCTTTAAATAGAAAATACTAGTTTGTTGGTATGCATTTTTTGAGTTCCTTAAATAATCTTTCACGGTTCCTATCATGACTGAAAGTGCATTTATCAAACGGCTTTATTTAACTTACTGCTTGGCCATCCCCATCTAAGGAGCATATGTAAATACAGCAAAATGTCCATCACACTTCATCTTGTCTAAATGGTGAGAGAGGTTTTCATGCACGTTTTCTTAAGGAAATAATTCCTGGAGAAAGTTACATGGTTTCCGCAGTATATATTAATCTTTATTTCTCATTTTACCTTTCACCAGAATTCAAATTTAGGTGGAATTAAGTATTATGGAGAAATTGTCCACAGCTTTTTTCCACTTCAAGTATATTTGAAACATTCATGCAACTTCAATTTATTTTACATTGTTATTGTTTCATACGATAAAAACTTCTCAAGTCCAAATTGTGAGTGTGATTGTTTAACAAAGACAACTCACTGCAGTGATCATTCTATATACAGATTGTAAAGCTTTTATTTAAAAATGCCCCATCAGGTTTAAACTTGGCTTGATGTCTGGTTACCTTGGGGTCTAGCAGAGTTAGATGTTGGACAGGACTACATGTTAGGCTGCATGGCTCCTGCCCACAGTTTCTCACTGTTGTAGATGTCATGTTGAAGGTGGGGAGGGCGATGCAGCTCTCCTTTGAACTCAATGCAATCGAGGATAACGCTCTCGAGCAAATATGTCCTTCCAGATGCAAAGAGACTAAAATTGCAGAGTATTTCAGGTATGGCTAAGCAATACATATACTTCACTCATTGATTATAATTCTTTTGTAGCAAAACCTGATATACGTTTTGTCTCCATTCTGAAGAACAGTAATTGGATGTAAAATGTTAACAGCATTTCTCTCTCCACAAATGCTGCCAGACTTGCTGAGATTCTCAAGCATTTTCTGTTCTTATAAGTTCTTACCTAATTGCTTGTTTTACTTGCATGTGATTAATGTGAAAGGATATCCAAATGCCGCGAAATGGAAAGATTTCAGTTTCTCATCCTTAAAAAAACATGCTGATTTTCTATTTTTCTTACCAAAGCTGATAATTTCATGTTTCAACACAGCACTCCATCTGTTCCACTTATTCCCATTCATCTAACCTGTCTATATCCTTTTGTAGCCTCTTTACATCCTCTTTATTTTCTGTCCAACCTTGCATCATCTTACACTTGGTCCCTTCATCTAAGTCATTAATACCGATTGTATATGAGACTCAATCGCACCTTGTGGTATCCCACTTGTTACAGCCCGAGAATCACAAAATATCCTCTTTATTCTGTATTTTCTATTTCCGTCTGCTAACCAGTTCATATTCTATTACCTCTAATTGCATAAGCTCTAATTCTGCCTCAACAACTTGTGTGTCACCTTATCAATACGTTCTGAAAATCCGAATATAGTGTACGCGCTGGTTTCTGCTTAGCCATTCGACTCGTTACATTGTCAAGAAAAACAACAGCATTGTCAAGTGCTGTCGTTGTTGCAACCTTGTTAACTCTGCTCAACCATGTTATGATTTTCTGAGAAGCTTGTTACCACATCACTAATTTATAGGCTCAAACATTCTGCCAACTACACAGGTAAGTTTACAGTTTGCCACTCTCTTTTCCTCCTTTCTTAAATGTTTGGGATCTATTCGGAATGGGAGGTCAATGACAGTGCACCCACCTACTATCTCAGCAGCAACTGCTGTTTAAGCCTTAGAATGCAAATCATCAGGACCGGGGGAAATATCATCATGTCATGCCATTAATTTCTCACGGTCTATATCTTTCCTAATCTTGACTTCCTATTTGTACTTGGAAAGGCAAGGACTGATTAGGGGTAGTCAACACGGCTTTGTGCGTGGGAAATCATGTCTCACTAACTTGAGTGAATTTTTTAAAGTAGTAATGAAGAGGATTGATGACGGCAGAGCAGCAGACGTAACCTATATGGACTTCAGTAAGTGGTTCCACAAGGGTTCCTCGTGGTAGGCTGGTTAGCAACATTAGTTCACATGGAATACAGGGAGGACTAGCTATTTGGACACTGAACTGGCTCAAAGGTAGAAGACAGAGGATGGTTGCAGTGATTGGGACCAGGTGGACCTCACTGATTACGAGGTCATTGATCAGGCCCATCAGGAAACCCTCAACCGACAAATAAAACCAGGAGATTAGAATCCCCTCACAGTTTGAGAACTGACTGAGCTGGTTGGCCACAGCCAGTGTATTGTACACTAGTAAATAAAGGGTGACTTGGTGACAGGACCCAGCCTCTGTGCAGTTTTTGTTGTGATGATGGGAGGAAACTGGACCTGCCACTCAACTTTTCACTTGTAGCTGTCACCTTGAAGTTGGGGTAAGCATTTCTGGCACTATGCCTTTACTTGGGAAGCTTGACTCACTTGACTCTGCTATTGAAGACTGAGTGCAGAGTTTGAAAAGAATGAGACATTTTTTTCTGGGCAAACAACATTGTGGTAGATGAAAAACTAGGAGTAATCCCTCTGACTGTGTGCGGACCCACACCATTTTTAGTTATACAGGGCTTAAACTTTCCCTGAGACACCAGACACTAAAACCTTCTGAGAGTTGACAGAGTTGGTTAAGGAATACTACAACCCCAAACCACCTCCAGTCCTGAGACAATGTCTGTTTTATTCAGCTGTTTGAGAACCGGGGTTTTTGACAACGTTGAGACGACTGGCAGAGGCATGTGATTTTGGGTTAACACTGACTGAGACGCTGACAGACCGTTTGGGATGTGGGATTAATGACATCACCATGCAGAAATGCCTACTAACTGAAGCCCAAATGGACTTCAAACAGGCACCACAACTGGCATTCTCATTAGAAAATGCATGAAGTGGAGCATGGTTGCTACAGGGTATCCCAATGGAAGTGGACTCCCTCACCTCCCCGAGAGAGCTTGGGGAACACCACTGGAGTGTAGGTGATCGCAAAGCCTCACACAGGGCATGTCCTGAGCAGAGGGACCTTAGGCTAACTCACAGCAGAACCCCATAACAAGGCCGAGACTTGTCCAGGGGGCTAATCAATTCCTCAGGATCTGGGCCGACAAGCCGTTGTAGCTGCTGCAGGTATGTGGATTCAAGGCAAAGGAGTCCTACAAGGAATGAGTCGAGTAGGAAGACTTGGAGGCTGGTATCCAAGAGAGTGCACACCCTGGAAAGTTCCCGCACACAAGGGCTAGAACAATTAAGTTGCTTAGTGACATCCAAATTGAGCCAATTAAAATTGATGTTTGGTTACATAGCTCCCATGGAGGTTGATATCAAACTGGCCCAGTTCCTCTTTGAACACAGAACCACCCCACACGCAACAGGGATAGCTCCAGCAGAGATGCTGATGGGGAGAAGACTCTGCAACAGTTATTTCCAGACCTAGGAGGGCAGGGGTTGAAACAGCAGAAGGATGCCAATGCCAGCCAAATGCCTTCTCTAAGCAAGAGAGTGAATTTAATTCCGGGGATGAAGTTTGGTGCCAGATCCATGAAAATGGCCCTATATGGGTATCAGGCAAGTTGACGCAAGTTCAGGTCCCATCACTCACAAAGTTCAGGTACGTGATAGAGTTGTAATATACCTTAAACAACTCTGTTCTCGGTTCTCCAATATGTCAAAGGCCTTTTTTGCACGTTCTACTGTGAAGACTGAAGCAAAGTGTTTCTTTGATGCCTATGCTACTTCCTTACTCATCATTATAATCTTACTTGTCTCTGCCTCTAATGGACCACTTTCAATCACCACTTCCTATTTACATAGCCATAAAATAATTTTTAATGTCTCCTGCTTGTCTACATTCACTCCTTTGTCTGCTTCCTGAATAACTTCTTGGTTCTCCTTTGTAGAAGTCCAATACCTTTCCAACCCTCTAGCTTACTACACTGTTGGGCAACAGCCCTTCCACTCAATACAATCCCTACCCTCCCTGGTTAGTCACGGATGGACCATTTTTTGTGAAATTTTCGTGGCTTAACGTAGCATTTATTTGTTGCAACTTATGTATTAATACTTTACATGTTAGCCATTACTTGACTACTATCATATCTTTTAGTTTTCTTAGATTAAAAGATCCTAGCTCTGGACTCTTTCAATCTCAACGTAAAATTCCATCACATGGTCACCCTTCCTTAAGAGCTCCTTTTCCAGAGGTTTTAATTAATCCTTTGTCACTGCTTAATAACTAAGTTCAAAATACATTATTCCATGGTTAGCTCCTTGACATGCCAATCTAGTAGACTACTTAATATACATTCCATGACCCACTCTCACTGTGGTACATCATTACGGATTTCTTTTTGCCCGGTTTATATAGCCGTTAAGTTCTATAATTACTCTGTTACCCTTAATACAAGCATCTCTAATTCCCCAATTTATATCCAGCCTTGCAATGCAACCACTGTTAGATGGCCCATTAAAAAAACTCTCACCAATATTCTCTGAACATTGTTTTACTGAATTTAACTCTCCACTTTCAATATAACAGCCTGTCTTTCCACTGTCTTTCTGCTGTTCTTAACAAAGCTATCCCTGGTCCTTTTCCCCTCTGCTTATCTCTTCTGAAAATTAAGTTATCCTCAAATACTTAGCTCCAAACCTCGGACACTTTGCAACCATAATAGCTATTAGAAATTCACAGAGTTGATCTGCTGTGCTGTCATTTCATCTTATTGGTTGGAAACGCTTTGCACGTTCACATACAATAAAGTGGTAGAGAAACCTCATGTTGCTCCAAGTGAGAGTGGGAAATTGCTGCTTCTGCGCAAAGAGGTAGCACATTTTGATTTTTCCCTTTAGCTCTGCATGACTTCCTGCCAAAAACTGCAAACTGTTTACACATTAATTGCCACGAGCATGAACATATTACATTATTAAAGTAAAATTCAATCCATCAATAGATTTTTATCTCCTATATTTAAAATGTTAGGACACTGTAGCTAGTCCATTGTCTTAAATGGACCCTTTTTACTTTATCGAAAAAGGTATAAAAGTCTGCGGCACTATATAGGTTCCTAACACGAACAGCTCACCCTAGCATTCTACTGGAAGGAGGGAATCTTTCATAATACCTAGGCACAGAAACATGTTGCACTCCATGAACACATACTATTATCACAAATAGTCAATATTTGTATATAACACAGAACACATTAAGTCAAGCACAAACACCACACTGGAAACACTATACAACAATTCTGTTTTAATATAGTTTGTGCAGCTGCTTTTATACAATACATTTGAAACCGTGCAACTTAAAGAACACACCAATGATTTTAATGATCATATTGCTAGACTTAACCGTGAGCAAACAGCATTAAAAAAACTTCAACAACGAAATAACAAGGTGTGGAGCTGGATGAACACAGCAGGCCAAGCAGCATCATAGGAGCAGGAAAGCTTGACGTTTTGGGCCTAGACCCTTCATCAGAAATGAAGGGTCTGATGAAGGGTCTAGGCCCAAAACGTCAAGCTTTCCTGCTCCTATGATGCTGCTTGGCCTGTTGTGTTCATCCAGCTCCACACCTTGTTATCTCGGATTCTCCAGCATCTGCAGTACCTATTATCTCTCAACAACGAAATGTTCTCTTTAAAACAGCATAGTTAAAAAAAAAAAAGAGTTTGCTTTATTGCTTTGCATATAATGTTTTTAAACTTGATTACCTCACCAACCATAGAATATCAAGTTTGCACAATTTGCATTATGCAAAATTGAAAGCAGCACAGCTGTATTTAAAATATTAAACCAACTTCCTGTAGACATATCACACCACTGCTAAATATCCTGTCGTTAGCAAAAACACTTACAGCAAGAACCGTTCTTAGCTGCACACAAAATAGTACAAATTAACACACTAAGAAGATAAGGCCTTTTAAACATAAGAAGTTGCAAATAGTGCCAGTATGTGACAGAACTTACATATTACAGTACACAATAACATTTCCCTTCACACACAGAGGCTCTATAAAACTCAGATTGTGCCAAGTAAAGAGATAGTAGGGAAGTTGACAAAAGGTTTTGATAAAAAGAGGTAGGTTTTAAGGAGCATCTCAAAAAGGAGTAAAAGTTTTAGGAGGGAATTTTAGAACTTAGGGCTTTGGCAGCTGAAAGCTTTGACGTCAATAGTGGGCAATTAAAGTTGGGAACGTTCAAAAAGCAAGGATGTTGTGGGGCTGCAAGAGATTTCCAAGATAAGGAAGGACAAGGCTGTGGAAGGGATTGTAAAACATTGATAAGAATAGCTTTAAAACAAGGTTTCTTAACTGAGAGATACTATAGGCCAGTAGTCACAGGGGTAAACGGGTGATAGGCACAGGATATGAGCATGGGCAGAGTTTGGATGGCCTCAGATTTACATCTGGAGAGATCAGACAGGAGTGGGTTGGAATGTACAAGTCTGGAGATATCGAAGCTTCGAAGCTTAAGCTGAGGCAGGGACACAGTCGGGAGATGATACAGAGCTGGATTGGGCAATCTTAGAGATGATATTTTGTGGCATGCTACACCACACATTGCTACTGAACAAACTTGCAGAAATTTCTGCTTGCTGGTACCTGATGGCACGGTTGGTGAAGTTTATTTCTCTTCGTTTGGTCATATTCTTCATGAGATGTGGGTATCACTGGCAAAGAAGCATTTATTGACCATCTCTAGTTGCACTTCACAACGGAGTAGTTTGCTAAGCCAGTGCAGAGGGCAAATAGATGTGAACTACATTAAAGTGGGCCTGGAATAAAAGTGTCCGGCTGAAAGGGCACGTGAACCAGCTGGGGTTTCACCACAGTTGGGCAATTATTACTGATACTCACATTTTGTACAAACTTATTTAATGGACTAGATGCTGTTTTGGGATTTGAATTTGTCCAGCACTCCATGGACTGCCCATTCAATGACATAACCAACAAGCTTCCATTCCTGGGATTTTTACATGAGCAGGGAAAGCAGTACGCAAACATCACGTAAGAACAACAGCTCTAAGATCCTGCACTTACCATACTCCACAATTGCAGGATCTCACTCCGCAACACACTTTCTAAACAAAAATACTTTGTGCAATTCAAAAAAAAAGGGCTTTTACAGACGCACGAGCCAACATTTTATAAAACAGTTCAGACTGCAATTGCAGTTAATCCAAAAAATTGTAACAAATAAAGGCTGATATATGCAGAAACCTATTGACCAAAATCCGAACCCATCTGGAAGCTTCTATAATTCCATGGATGATGACTAGGAAAGGTCAGTGAAAGTTCAAGTTGACAATGGAATAAAAAATGACTTGAGTTTCCATACAATACAGTAGTCACTACAGTTCAGAAGTACTCTCAATGTGAAACATTTTGAGATTCATGAAGAAAGTGAAAGATATTATATACTCCAAGTTTTTGCTTACTTTAGCACAAACACACCAGTATAAGTGTAGCACCTCAGGCAGCAGAAACAGATTTAGTGAGAAAATGCTCAAATAATTTCGACAAATAACTCAATTAAATTGTACTCAACAAAGCTGAAGAAGCTGGGGAAACCACAAGATACTTCAGGGTAATTTTCAGATTTCTCACTTCTGGCAGAGGATCTAGCCAACTGAGAGCTCACAGTAAAATGTTCCTGCTCATGTTGTGTGCAGTTTTGTGACCTTGCTTATGTTGCTAGAAACTCAGGCCCAAATGAGCTGGCCAATAAAGAAGACAAGATACCTAACCTGCATTGCAAAGTTGGAAAATGATCCGAAATGTTTTCTGTTACGTGTAAAACAAAATAATGTTGACTTGACAATGTCACTCTTTTTTGGTTTAAACCACTATAAACACCCAAGGAAAGGCTCTGTAAAGTTTCCACCTGCCAGGTTGCAAACATCCATGTCAATACCTCCAAATTACCGATTGTCACCAATATACTACTCTCATCCTTTTATCTTGGAATCCTTTCCCTAATCTGATACCCACCAACCCCCCAACTTCCTTGAGAAACGAATATTTCCACATGACGTCCAACATTTCGGCAAAGAAAATTTTCTTCTGATCATTGAATGAGAGAGAGGTTCTTCAATTTTGTATCTACTTTCTTTACTATGTTGATTACAAGTTAATTGGCTTCCATCTATTCATGCATTGTTGTCAACGTGATGTTATAAATCTATTTTGGAACTGTTTTTAATTCAAGTTGAATGGCGTGAAGATAGTCAGGTGATGTGTTCTGAATTCTGCCCGACAACAAAGCATGGGTGGCTTGCTTACTGCACAGGCCATGTGTTCACCTGAGGCAGGGAGGTGGTGGGGGGTGGGGCAATGCCAGGCGGCAGGTGGGCGACACAGGGTGCATCATGGTCACATCTGAAAAGAAAAGGCAAGAGCAACTGAGGCATATTTTCTGTTGCAAAAATTTCATTTGGAAGAAGAGGTGTAGGGGTCTTACAAAGAGACAAAAGACTGCAGCCAGTGTGGTCAGCAGAGAGGTGTGTATCTTGTTCTGTGCACCACCAGACAGAATGGAGCCACTGGTGGGTGGAACATTGAAAGAGAGAAGCATCCGACAACCGTCATACGACTTGCCAGAATGGGAAGAAGTGAATCCACTGGAAATGTTGTCTCGATTCCTGTAAAAAATGCAATCACGCAAGGAGCAGCAATGAAGCATAGTTGTGGAGTGGGGTAACCTGCTAAACATTTAAAGGCAATAGTTTAAAGCACTATTTGCCAACTAGGATAAGTTTAGTAAACATGTTTAATGTAATATTGCATTAAGATCTTTATACTTAATCTTTTTTCAGTTGGTCACTGTGAATTTAAAACATCTTTTTTAAAAGAGAGTTTAATTAGTTTATTTAGCAAATGCAAATCCTGAAAACTAATCTACCTAAACTCAGCAATTAGTTAACTACTATTTGTAAAGTGGCGTTCCTTGGTAAGGGCAGCACAGTGGCTCAGTGGTTAGCACTCTGATGCCTCACAGTGCCAGGGACCCAGGTGCAATTCTAGCCTTGGGTGACTGTCTCCCCACAGATATTCTCCCTGCGGCTGCATGGGTTTCCTCCCCTAGTCCAAAAATGTGCAGATTAAGTGGATTGGCCACGGGAAATTGACCATAGTGTCTAGGGACGTGTAGGCTAGGTGGGTTAGCCATGGGAAATGCAGGGTTGGGGGGACAGGATAGGGGAGAGCATCTGGGTGGGATGCACGTCAGAGGGTCAGTGTGGTCTTGATGGGCCAAATGGCCTACTCCCACATTGTAGGGATTCTGTGGTAATATGGAGCAATTTTTGTGTCTCCATGTGCGAAGGTATTTGTAAAGAAGCCCTACCAGTGGTGGAGATTGGCTATGCAGGGCCCTGGTTCATTTTTGAACCAGTTAGTGAAGACTGTTTTGATTACGGTTCAAAGCCTAACATTTGATCAAAAAAAAAAGGCTATACTTTATGTCAACTAAGCTGGTATCTGTGAGGGGCGCACATGTAATCAAGGTGTGCTATTCAGAATTTTTTCTAAAAAAAAGTGATTCAGTCTCTACAGAAATTGGAATGCCCTGGTAATTTTTGAGGGAGAGATAAGATTTGAAGATGTGTATCAAAACCTAAGAAAAACTATCATTCACAAAGACAGCCTCACCAAGACAAAACAATGGTTGCAATTTGGGACGAAATACCTTTTTTAGCATTATAGTTTGAAACATGGACAGCTCTCACTGTAGGTGTAGTATTCTCGTTTCCAATCTAGTCAAATCATCAGACTTTTAACGAGATACTCTAATAAACTTGGCATTTTTCTCTCAAGAATGCACAGATTTAACATATTGGGAAGTTATAATTCAGGAATTAATAAAAAATTAATACTTTCACTGATTAAACTTGCTGTACACTGTTTCACGTAGTGCATGTAATTTTTTTTCCAGCAACAAACTTTTATAAATTTTAAAAAAAACAAAATGCGAGCTAGATAACAAGGTGTGGAGCTGGATGAACACAGCAGGCCAAGCAGCATCATAGGAGAAGGAAAGCTTGACATTTCGGGCCTCGACCCTTCATCAGAAAATGCGAGTTAACTGCTTCACTGCTAGTCAGATCAAATACTGCTATTCTCATCTGCCCAAAGTACATCACTTTAATTAAAAAAAAAAATGTGGTAATATTTTGTTCACTTGTTTCTGGTATTTGGTAGAGTGACATTCAGAAATAGTGTACCTCCAATCCACAATTTACTGATAATTTTTTGAAGAATTCACAAGTTGCCATGTGTCAATTTTCATATAGGAATGTAGGAACAGGAGTAGGCCATTCAGCCCCTCGAGCCTGTTCTACCACTCAATAAGATTATGGCTGACCTGTGTCCTAACTCCATATACCTGACTTTGGCTCATATTTGCTTTACATAAATTTGTCTGCCTCAGATTTAATTATGGCATCCACTGCCATTTATGAAATGGCATAAATTCATTTCAAACATCTACCATCCTTTATGTGTGGAAATGCTTCCTAACATCTCTCCTGAAAGGTATGGCCCTACTTCTCAGGCTATAGACCCTCGTTCTAGGATCCCCAACCAGTGAAAATAGTTCATCTTTACCTATCCTGTTTTTTTCCTATAAATATCTTGAAGATGTTGATCGGATCACCCCTTAACTTTCTAAATTCTACTGAAAACAGGGTTAATTTATGTAATCTCTTGTCATAACTTAATCCCTGAAGTCTCATTCTTGTAAACCTACATTCTAACCCCTCCAAGGCCAATGTATCCTTCCTAAAGTTGGTGTCCAGATCTGCTTACAGTGCTCCGAGTAGGGTCTAACCAGGGTTTTGTATAACTGCAGCATAACTTCTGCATTCTTGTATTCCAATCCTCTGGATAGAAAGGCCATCCTTCCATTAGCTTTCTTGATTAAAATATTATGAACAGGTGCAGAAAATAAAGATCTATTAAAGACCTGAACCTCCAAGTCTCTTTGGACATCCACTGCATCTAGCTTCACACCAACTAGAAAGTACCATGATCTATCCTTAATCAGACCCTAATAGGATAATCTCAAACTCCATCTGCCACAATTTTGTCAATTCACCTCAGTCTTTATACCCATTTGTAATTTTACGCTATCCACGCTGTCTACAATGTCACATTGGAAATGCAGAACCATTATGTTTCATATTAAATGCTAGTTTTCTGAATTTCCTATAACAGACTGTAAATTCAGCAAAATTTCCCAGCACATATTTATCTTTCTGGACATATGCCACAATTACAAGTCATTCATTTCTTAAGTACTGCTATCAACTTAGAGCAACAATAAAGCACGAACTTGTCAAAACTTGTGGAACTGACACGCGGTAGCACTAACATGACTTACGATGGATTTACTTGCATTTGTATCTTCAATGCTTCATTAAGTCGAAGCAGATCTAAAATAGAAATGATTACTCTTACTATTAATGTAACTCTAGGGTGCAACCTTGGACTCTTCCTCATAGAATTGCGTTTGTATGTTTCTGTAAAATAGATCAATGATTGAGCTTTAGAAAGGATATTTACACAATTGAATCTAAAAGTTATTGGGGTTTTTTTCTCATGAAATATGGCCATCACTGGCAAAGCCAGCATTTGCTGCCACTTCTAACTGCCCTTTAACTAAGGGATACGCTTTTCTACTTTAGAGTGCAGTTAAGAATCAACCACATGGCTGTGGATCTGCACAGAAATGTGGGCCAGATTCAGTAAGGCTAACAGATTTGCTTCCTGAAGGACGTTAGTGAATCAGTCATTTTTTTTTAAACAAAGCAATCAACAAATATCATGATCTAGCTTTCAATTCCAAATTTTTTTTATTAATTAACTTTGTTTGAATTCGAATAGCTGCAATGGTGGGATTTGAAAGCTTGCGCCCAAAACAACAGCTTGAGCTCCTAGATGACCTTGATATGTATTCAAATGCAAAATTAAAGATGAAACATAAATTAGGAACAGGTCCATTCTATTTAACTTTGAAGCCCGCTGTGATATTTAATTAGAACTGTACCTTGAATCCATTTATCCACCTTCGATCTACACATCAGAGTACCCTTGCTAATAAAAACTAGTCTTGAAAATTTCAATTAGTCCATCATCCACAGCATTTTAGCCCAGAACATTCCACTAACAAATTTAGGATTTAAAACAAGTATATTGGCTGTCCACCTTAGTGAAATACTCATTTTATTATGGGTTTTTTTAAACCTACTGATGCATATCAAACAGCCACTCCAGAAGTACAACTCTGAAACATGAAGATAGAGTTGCACATAACACCAAAAAAGATATTTAGGCTAAGTAGGAACTCAAATCTATGTACTGTTTATTCACTAGCATTGCAAATCTAAAAATTTTGTTTGCCAGAAAGTCTTTTTTATTTGTAATTTCAAACAAGAAGATTGCATGCTTTCAACAAAGTGCACATCAAAACACACAAAGCTGCAATACACACCAGAAATACATCAGGTAACTATTTCTGCACTGAGCATGCTGCCTTAGATCCTGGCTTTTCTGTAATTTTACTACAAATTCTCACTCAGTTATGAATCTATGCTGCAATACATTCACAAAATGTTAAATCATACTTAAGTAAACAAAGAAGACAGCCTTTGTATCTTATGGGCCTCAAGTACATCAGTTGCACTCTACAAGCTGCAAACTGAACTTTGAAATACATACGGTCATCACGCTGTTCCAGATTTATGTTTCAAGATATATTAGTTATTTCACTCTCATGGTTCTGTTTTTAAAGCCAATGCATCAATTATGCAAAAGTAACACTAAAATATGGACAATTTAATAGTCTAACTTGTGGGAGTTATTATTGAATGGCCAGCTTTCTTGACAAATGGAAACAGCTTGCAGGCCAGAAACGCAGAATTGCAAAGCATGTTTTCAAATGCTCATTCATTTCTTCATGCTGATGGCACTTCAGGTCTCCTCATGCACTCCATTCCCACAAGGGGAGTCCTTAAAGTCCCTCCTACAACTAAAATGCACAAGTAGGCTGAAGTTCTCTTAATGGTTACTGCAGCGTATATAGACTTCCAAAAGTCAGTTGAAGAAGTGTCACATAATGGGCTTGCCAGCAACGTCAAAACCCATTGAAAAAGGGATGGTGGCAGTGCAGAGAAAAAGAAATTGGCTGAATGATAGGATACTGAGGGCCAGATTTTCCAAGGAGTGGCAATCTCACGCCTGTCTTTTTTAAGTGAGAGAAGGGAGTTCCACACTTCTGACAGGAGATTCCGCTCAGGTTTCCATCAGAAACGCAATGCTACAACTTCATTCTGACAGTTCATTCCTCTAAGAGGAAGGCACACCTTGCTGCAGGATTTTGCCACTTAAAAGGTCCCAATAGCCAATTTGGCAACTTAGTTTGGCAACAAAAAGGTAAGAACATAATGCAAGAGTGATGTTAGGATGTTGCGAGGGTAGGATGTTAGGGTGCCAGCTGGAGAGAGGGCAAGGTGCCAATCTGGCCATGGTGTGGGGGTGGAATTAAGTCCGGTGGCGTCAGTGGTGGGGCGGTGCTACACAGGAATATTACATTTTCTGGGCAATTTCTTCGGAGGCTGCTACAATGGGGATTCCAAAGGGTTTTAGTGTGCAACAATACTTATACTGGAAGAATGAGTGTCTGGTCAGCAGAAAATACACCTCAAATGAGTTGCAATGAGCAATTGTTTTTTTAAACTAGGGGAAAGAATATAATGCTTTTTCCCAGGATCAGTGAAATAGACTAATGCTTTTGTGGACAGATGTGCAGAAGTACAACTTGAACTTGGGCTTGTAAATCGGACATGAAGAACAATTTTGAAGTATGATTAACATTAAGGATGATAATGATACTAAAACAGAACATGAGCAGGCAAGTGGTATGGGCAGATACAGAATAGATAAAATTTAATTCACAAAAGCGACAGTAGGAGGAGAAGCAATACAAAGTAAAGGGAGTATTTCTAAAGAGAAAGGAAGAATGGTGAGAGCCTGCGGTACATTTGCAAAGCAAGTCACTGAAGGTTTCAGGGTCATTGAGAAAATAGTTTTAAAAAAGTCAAACAGGATCTTGGACTTCACTTGTAAGAGTGAATTTTCACAATCCTGATCAGGAACCTAATGGCTGCTGGAGTTCCCACAGTTGTTCTTTCATAAAAATGAGCAAATTGCCACCAAGCCTGGCCCATTCCTACAGAGGGTGAAAATAACGGCATTGTGGGTTTAATGAGCATATGTCCGGGATGCATTTTCCTTGAATTTTCATGGAGGCAGATGCACTTTAACAGCTGGTGAGCTTTACACCAGCAGCATGGAGGCAGAAATAACGTCAAAAAGTGAAACGGTTTTGTTTCCTTCACAGTTCACCACTAAATGCTAGAAACTGACTGGCTTTCAAGTAAAAGATCAACTTCGTAAACGTGGAACTGTCTGCAGATGAGTTAAACATCGTTGTAAGTAATGATTCAAAAACTGAACACTTTTTAATCTGTTGAAAGTCTAACATATTTCAGCGCTTTCATGTATTCCATTGAGATATTGATTGGAACATTTCAAGTGTCAGTTTTAACAAGGAATTTTAGAGACTCTGGTCTAGAATTGCAAAACCTAATTCTTTCAAAATACTTTACACTTTTTTTTAAGCTGCTTTGAAGAGTCTGATTCTTCATTTGGGGAGTTTTATGAGCTATTGAACTACTTTCAACTATTATTAGAAGAATTGGGAGTTCTGTTCATCAAGTGAAGGTAATGGGAGGAGAGGGTAAAAGGGATTTCAACTGCTAGTGAGGTTCAACTACACATAGCTGAACTGCTGATGGCCTCCGAAAGTCAAAAGGCAAAGTCATTTAGGGAATGGTGGCAGATCTTGCAGTCTGTCCACTACAATCCCTTCTGGTACATGGTATAGCTTAGGCACCCAGTAGGTCCTGCCTGCTCCAGTCCATAAAAGACAGAGGCAGGAATCAGATGGCAGATTAATCCTGCCTTCCCATTGTCAGCTCATTTTTTTTTGATTATTCGTTCACAGGATGGCGGTGCCACTGGCTAGGCCAGGCCAGCATTTATTGCCTGTTTCCAGAGAGCAGTTAAAAATCTGGAGTCACATGTAGGCCAGACCAAGTAAGGACACCAGTGAACCAGATGGACCTTTTTCTGACAATTGACAAAGGATTCATGGTCATCATAAGGCTCTTATTTCCAGATTTTTATCGAATTCAAATTCTACCACCTGCAATGGGAGGATTTGAACCTGGGTTCTCAGAACTGTACCTGGGTCGCCGGATTAACAAGCCAGCAATAATACCACTAGGCCAGCACCTCCCCACTGCAGCCCAGAAATTGCAATAAATAAATATGGTGTATCTCTGTTAAACACTATTTCAGTCTAAACTAGAACACTGGGGTGAACTTTACAATGCTGCAGCTAATCAGAGTCTCACTGGATTTTGTGGAGAGGTTTTTCCTGAATAGTAATAAGCTCACCAAATTAACTATCCACCCTGTCCATATCACATCCTTCACACCAGACTCCAGCCCCATCTTACCACACACCCTTACTGGAACAATTCACCACTTACACGATACCGTGGAATTAACCAGCATACCTTGCTCCTGCGCCATCTTTTAAATGCCTACTGTCTGCCCAGACAGGCACTGTCAGTCCAGAGATGCCCTGCATGCTTCCTGACTTTGCCCTGGGAACGACAGACAAGGAGCAACTGGCATTCTGCTTTGCAGGTAGGGATCTGGAGGTTCTGCGGGATGGGGCTTCCACTTTTCACAGAACCAATGTTACAGGGCATGAGACCGGACTGCACCAGCCTGATCCCCAGGATAAGGCGGTGTCAGCCACTGGGAAGAATGTCCAGGAATGTGCCACCCTCAATGCCGTCTGCAACATTTTCCCTCAGTCGCTGTCACCCAACCCAACCTGATACCACTACTCGTTCCTGCCCTCTGCAATGCCTATTCACTCAGGAACCTACAAACTGAACAGTAAATAACGGTTGTGGCCACCTTCCTTTAGCATATGATCAAGTCAGCCCTTCGAGCCTGCTGTGCCAATCAACAAGATCATAGGCAATTTGATTTTAACTTCAGCTCTTCTGCAAATCCCCGAGAATCTTTCATCATATTGGTAATCAAGAACCTATCTACCTCGGCCTTAAAAATACTTAGATTCCACATCCACTGCCTTTGGAGGATGGGATTTCCAAAGACTCTCGGTCCTCAGACAAAAGCAGCTTCCTCACCTTGTCTTGAATGGGCAACTCCTTGTTTTGGAACTATGGCCCCTAGTTCTAAATTATCCCACAAGAGGAAGCGTCCTTTCCACATCAGCCCAGTCAAGTCCCCTCATGAAAGAGGGTGCCTAAGGACTGGCAACTTGGACTTTAGTTGGGTCTGGCAAGGCGATGTGGTTCTCTTTATAAAAAATATATCTTTTCATTTTCTCTTATTCTTAAACTGTCAAAGTTAGCACCAGATTATGGCAACAGATGAAAGCTTTTTGCTGTATTTAACTCTATTTCACTGTAAAATACAATGACGATAAATTATTCATTCATTCATTCAATTATGTCACAAATGAAGCTTCTAAACTCCAGACCATACAGGCCTCACCTCATAAGGCGATCCCTTGCCATCTGCTTCCCTCTCATGTTAGGAGTAAAAACAGCCCCCAAAAAAAGGTTGGAGGCAGACGATGGACTACCCGACATTCAACTCCTTATCCCTCAGGTGGAGATTATCCTGACTATGACCACGTACATCGGATGGCAATATCCATTAACATGAGATGGGTGCAGCTGATGCCCATCTATTGATGTCTAGGTTGTTTGGTGCTTTTGGTAAAATAGTCAGCTGAGTATTAATGAGGTGAGTTGGGCCATAACAAGGCATTTATAAAGCAATGAACCCCATTAATTAGCAACTCATCTCTGTCCAGCAAGAACCCCTCATCAAAAGCACGAAAGATGGCTCTAATATTACAGACATCAATTGTCATCTTCCTGCTATAGGAAAGATGTTGTGAAATTTGAAAGGGTGCAGAAAAGATTTACAAGGATGTTGCTGGGTTTGAACTATAGGGCGAAGAGGAATAGTCTGGGGTTATTTTCCCAGGAGCATCAGAAGCTGAGGGGTGACCTTATGGAGGCTTATAAAATCATGAGGGGCAAGGACAGGGCGAGTAGACAATGTCTTTTTCCCACGGTAGGGGAGTCCAAAACTACAGGGCATTGGTTTAAGGTGAGGTGGGGGGGGGGGGGGGAAAGAGTTAAATGGGACCTGGGGGGTAATTTTTTCACATAGAGGATGGTGCGTGCATGGAATGAGCTGCCAGAGGAAGTGGTGGAGGCTAGTACAATTACAACATTTAAAAGGTGTTCTGGATGGGTATGTAAATAGGAAGGGTTTAGAGGAATATGGACCAAATGCTGGCAAAGACGTAATGCACATCTTTCACACAACACACATTCACACTCAGCTCTGCATCATCCATATTAGCTGCAACCACATTAAGAATAAAGGCCAAGAAAGGGAAGAATGGCTGAAATGTGTTCAAGAGGCTGTCCTCGATCCACCTTCTTGGCCCAATGGGAGTGAACACATCCCAGGATCTGGTGCAGGGGGAAATCAAAGTGAGCCAAGTGGACGGAGAGTTTGTGGAGAGCCACTGTGGTAAGAATGATCCCCACACCAGAAGGTTTAGACGACTCTGCCAGAAGAGCAAGAGACAATCTCAGATTCGTAGAGTAGAATCTTCATAGTGAAACCTCTTTACGCTGTCTCTAGCAGTCACATCAAGGTGCTGGAGCAGTACTACCAACGTTGTCTGCACAAGATCCTGCAAGTCCACTGAGAAGAAAGACACACCAACACCAACATCCTTGACCAGGCCCAGCCTCGAGGTACTGACTACCCTTGATAGGCCACGATGATCTGGCCACATCGCCTGCATGACTGACACAAGACTCCCCAAGCAGGTGCCCTGCTCCCAGCTCCGAAACGGTAGGCAAACCCCAGGTGGACAGAGGACATGCTTCAGGGACACCCTCAAGGCCTCACTGGTGAAGTGCGTTATTCCCACAGACTCCGGGGAAATCACCGGCCCCAGACCGTCCAAAGTAGAGTCGGACTTTCCATGATGGCTTCGTGCACTGAGACTTGCCTTTGAGAAAAAGCTGAAGCCAGGTGAAAACAGTGAAATGAGCACACTGTCACAACAACACCCCCATCCACCCTTTCCCGTGACCACCTTCTGCCCCCAACGTAACACAGCCTGCGGTAGTCTTATCAATCTGTACAGCCACCTACAGACTCATCCTGAAGGTGGAAGAGACTCATCCTCGTCTGCGAGGGACCATCAATGATGATAATGAGTGTAACCGTTAGATTCAAGTGGAGACGATGTTCACATCTACAGATTGTATGCTATTCAGCCATATCCCTCATTGAAGTGATTGTGATACATACCGTCATTCAATTGGCTTCACAGGAGAATAGCATCCCTAAGTTTATAGCCTCGATCCAACAACAGAATCTCAATGTCTCACTTTTTTCCTATTTGAGTACAATTCTACAAAAAAAAAAACGGCACACAGTGCAGCTAGTTTTAATCTTATGAATGAGAACTGGAGGAGGAAACAGCCTCCCAAGATCTGAAGCAAAAAGCTTCAACACAGATGTAGGTAGATTTGCTAATTCTCTCCATGCTGCAGAATAGGTCTCATTCTGATTAATTCAAAAGCAATATCTCTCATCTGACTGAGGCTCAATCCCATCTGTGACTTTATGACCCCCATTATTGTTATCAGTCAAAACTGTAGCAAATTGAATTGTAAAAGAGGGAGCAGATAAAATGAAATTGCATTCAAGAGAATGCTTCAGCTACGTGCATGCTGCATCGGTCAAGATTTCTGAGCACAATTTTGCTCGAGGCCACCAAGGTGGCCCCAGAAATGAACCTCCTCCAATTTATTTTTGGTACGGGACATTTTTCTTTAAAAATTCATCCATGGGCTATGGGTGTCACTGGCTGGCCTAGCATTTATTGTTCATCCCTAAATTGCCAAAAGGTCAGTTGAGAATCAACCACATTGCTATAGGTCTAGAGTCACTCACAGGCCAAACTAGGTAACCATGGCAGTGTCCTTCCCTATAGAACATTAGTGAACTAGTTAGGTTTCTCCAACAAGTGATGATGATTACATGGTGATCATTAGACTCTTAATTCCAAACAATTATTTAGAATGAATTCAAATTTCACCGTGTGTCATGACGGGATTTGAACCTCTGAATTCAAAGTCTCATGATAAGACCACTAGGCCATCATTTCACCTTAGGTCAACAGAACCTTTTCATAACACTCCTAACGATCTAGTGCTATCATGGATAGCTTAATTGTCTCTGAGCCAGGAATACAACCGGGACGTTATGTTGCAGCTGGATAGAACATTGGTTAGGCCACATTTGGAATACAGTGCTCCATTCTGGTCTGCCTGCTTTAAGAAAGATGTTATGAAACTTGAAAGGGTGCAGAAAAGATTTACAAGGATGTGGCTGGGATTGGAGGATTTGACCGATAAGGAGAGGCCGAATAGGCCCGGGCCATTTTCCCTGGAGCATCGGAGGCTGAGGGGTGACCATATACAGGTTTATAAAATCATGAAGGGCATGAATAAGATGAATAGCCAAGGTATTTTCTCCAGGGTATGGGAATCTAAAACTATGGGGCATAGGTTTAAGGTGAGAGGAGAAAGATTAAAGAGGGATCTAAGGGGAAATTTTTTCATGCAGAGGGTGGTGCCTGTACGGAATGAGCTACCAGAGGAAGTGGCGGCAGCAGGTACAATTACAATATTTAAAAGGCATCTAGATGGGTAAATGAAAGTGAAGGGTTTGGAGGGATATGGGTCAAATGCTTGCAAATGGGCCTAGATTAATTTAGGATATCTGACTGGCATGAACAGATTTTTTAGAATTAGAATCCCTACAGTGTGGAAACAGGCCCGTCGGCCCAACAAGTCCACACCAGACCTTGGAGTATCCCGACCACACCCATCCCCTTGTAACCCACCTAATCTACACATCCCTGAACACTACGGGCAATTTAGCATGGCCAATCCACCTAACCTGCACATCTTTGGATTGTGGGGGGAAACCGGCGCACCCAGAGGAAACCCACGCAGACACAGGGAGAACGTGCAAACTCCACACAGTCACCCGAGGCTGGAATCGAACCTGGGTCCTTGGCGCTGTGAGGCAGCAGTGCTAACCACTGAGCCACTGTGCCGCCCGAATGGTGGTGGCGTGCAGAGCAAAAGACAAAGGGAGTGCTAATGGTGGTAAAGGAGTGATAGAGATGTAAAACAGATGTCGTAAATTGATGTTGTGAAGGCAGTAGCTGTCACAGAATTCTCCCATACGCTTCACATAAACCTGTAGCCAACATGTGGTTGCTGAAAGAGGCAGCACTCACACCTTTGGATTCTTGCAAACCATACCACAAAGAAGAATAGGAAGAATTCAGCTTATGCGGGGCAACATTTATAAAACTGGCCCCGCTCACCCTGTAACAAATCCTCATGCTAACTTTCTGAGGAATGCTTTGTCATGTGAAATGCCTCAATGCGTTTTAACACAGGCACACAGACTCATTTCAACTGAACAGGTCTACTGTTCACTTATTGTACAAGGAAACAAGCCTCAAACCAATGAAATGAGCCATTTGACGCGACTACCCCACACTGTAGTTTTATGGCTAATCTGTTTGCTTTGCAGCTGTAACTTCAGCTGAACAAGATTTCTCTCCGATTAGCTCTCTCGCACAAAATAAAACGTGCAAATTCTGCAGCATTACCTACATCACAAAGATAACTTCACTGCAGAGGTCATCTATTGTATGTGATGTACTTCAAGATATCCCAAGGGCCCGATGAGCACCAAATGCAAATTTTTCTTTCATTTACTCGCTCGCCTAAAATGCACAAAAAGAAAATTATCTATTGGCTGTCAAGTATCAAATTCTATGTTTATCCACTAAACACCAAGGCATACTAATTGCATATTCAAAAGATTAAATGAAAATGTTTATATCTAGAATTGCCACAATTTAAACTCGTCAGCAACAAAAATCTGTTTCTCTATAATTCAGATGTTGCACAGCATTTGATTCTTCCAAAAGAGCATACAACAGTCATGTGTTGATAATTTCAGAGCATCACCCGTCAGCTTGCGAAATCTCGATGAGCTCCTCTCCCACATCAATAACCTCATTGCTTTTGAGAAATCTCATCACATAAAATGGCTGCTGGTTCCAGCAATGTAGCATTGCTATGATTAATAATGTAGTCAGAGTCATACAGCGTGGAAACAGACCCTTCAGTCTAGTCTGCTATTACACACCACCTTTTGTTAGCCACTAGCAGTCCCCATTAACAGCTATTCACGCTCCTAGCCAGACAATATCCATTCCTTTGTCTATCTGACTGCTCTTCTCTCTCTTTGAGCTCTATCTCCACCTACACTTACTCCTTACCCCCTCCTATCTTCTGCATGCAAACCGACATTTTCGTAGCTACCATCGGTTCTGAAGAAGGGTCACTCGACCTGAAATGTTAACTCTGATTCTGTCCACAGATGCGGCCAGACCTGCTGAGCTTTTCCAGCAATTTCTCTTCTTGTCCCTTCAGTCCTAACAATCCATGCCAACCATAATCCATAACATGAAGTCCTTGTCATGGTGTGAGAAGACGCTACATTTATGCACAGGATTAAAACAAAGCTCTGTAAAAACAGATAATTTTTTTTTTAAAAAAATCACACTTTAGTATTTTTACAGTTACAGAGTGAACACTTCAAAATGCAAATTTAACATTATAACAGGTTCCAATTTATTACTTTGATTGCTACCACTTTATTCTTAAACTTGGGGTGAAACAATTCTCATTTAGGTACACTCAGCTGTGAGAGTCAGATACTTGACACTTCATCTGGCTTGGCTCCAACACTTGGTTAAAATTTTTTTTTAGTAGGCAAACATTCAACACCATAAGAAATCTAGACAGATGGCCCTTGGGATATCACTCAAGGCCACCTGCTAGAGTTCAGAGTTATTAATCCCAGTTGGCACGGCATTGAGCAGACTGACTGATAAAACAAATTGCAATTAAGGGGAAAAGAGAACAAAAATTGCAGCTTCTCTGTCATTGAAATAAGTATCCTAACCAGCAGACCTCTGACATTTACATCCTAGTCTGTGGAAAGGATGAGCTGTAGATTGTAAATCTAATGCTGAAGAATTTGTTCAATGTGCTCACAAATTCAAAATCGGTTGAAACAAATCTCAGAATGACCACAAAATAAAGTACTCAAGGCGTTCTCTCAGTTCACATCAGTATTCCATGTCTGAAAGCCTCTGTCTGTCACAGGAATTACAAACGTGCACATTTTTAACGATTAACCCCAGGTGTATTCACATGGATTAATGGATTTTTTTTTTCAGAGAATCCATTGCACTGCGAGCCATTCCAGTACTGTAATGAGTTTCAGTGTGACTGTAGATTGACGGTTTGCAGCTTCCTTGCTTCAGCGCTACATGAAAGCCCTTGCACTGCATACATTATATATCCATTCACCATTGCAATGTCAGAACCCTGGAAGGCTGCGCACTAATTTTTAATTCCTCTTCCCAACTACAAGGTCAAACTGGAATAAAAAAGTGCTAGCATGACATGCAGCGAAGGGAGGAAAAAAAAAGTATCATCAATTATTTATCACACCCCGGCATTATTACAGAACCACACTGAACAAGCTTTGCAGTAGCAAATCTTTGCAAACCACGCTTTTCAAAACAAAAAAAAAATCTGTTTTTTTTTTAAACTCTACAATTCACTACGCTCTAAAATACACTCCCACGTATTTACTATAAAGGCAAAGAACTCCAGATGACGGAAACTGGAAATAAGCAAATGCTGGTTTGTACTCAGTAGGTCAGCCAACATCTGGAAAGTCAGCAATGAATGAGTCAGTGTTTCACTTCAATTACCTTTCTATAGGACTCTGTTTTTCTCTCCTTACATATGCTGCCTGACCTGCCAAGTATTTGCAACGTGTTTTTTTTTTAAAGCACTCCCGACTCCTAAAATAGATTAGAAGACTGCTTAACCTGTTTGGCAGCAGGTAATTTGTATCAGCTAACACTAACCTGATTTCTAACTCCCCTAATGAATAAGGCAGATATAAACCACAATTCAGTCGAACTCAGTGAAGGGACAGCGATATGTGTTTGAGCACACATGAAAAACAAGAAGTGCCACTATATTCTTCCAGGGCTCTAACACAAACATATCCAGGGCTTCCAATTGGCCTACAATAGTAAAAAAATAGGTCGCCGGGAGCTTATTTGCTATGGCCAACAATTGATTAAGTTCTGCCTGATTGACACCAGTCAAAATGGCTAAGCACCTGGTTTTGAATCTCTGTTGGAATTCCAACAGTTACAGGTTACACACAGAAATCTGGGTACTTCCTGATGCAAAGTATTGGCAATGCACAGCTGGTACAGATCCACAAAACAATGGTTGCCATAGAAGTCATTTTTTCACTTCACCCTCCTGACACTTCAAACTACTTGACTCTGGACCTTCAAACAAATTACGGGGAGGGCCAGGAATATAATTTAGCTGATGGCATCCATCAGAAATCCAACCAACAGAAGTGCAACAGCATTACGAAAATTGCCATGACTCTACTAAATGTCAAGTGCCTTCACAAACTTTGGGAATTCTTTGGGACTGCATGCTGAGAATTTCTGTTGTGTGCTATAATCTGCAAATTGCACAATAATCGGTTTTGGAATTGTAGGAAGAATAAGACAGTGTCCAGATCCTCTCCAGATGAATCAGAGAACAAAGGGAAGAAAGATGACAGAAATCTATTACCATTTGTCCACACTATCAAGAGTGCCCTTGTTAATTTAAGGTTCACTTCTCAAGACTACTCCTTCTTGAACTACTGCTAAACTGGCGTCACAAGAACATACAATGGCCACTTTTACACAAATCTCTAACAACATTCTCAACCCACATCACTGACGCAAAACTACCTTTAAAACAAAAAGCTGACCCTCTCTCAATTCACATCATCCAGCAAGTTAAAAGGTGACTTGATCCCTAGAAACCAAGGAGGAGCAAGGAAACGAAGGTATGAGTGGTTAGTAACCAAATGCACTCCTATGTATCTAGTCACAACAACAGAACTTACCCGTAAAACCATTTCTACACATTTATGGACCAAACCAAACCCTCTCAAAATACATTCAGATAGCCTAGACCCCAATGCTTTCTTACTTTAAAATGCAAGTGTAAGATGCTGTGTTCCGGATGTAATTTCATTGGTCAAACTACCAGGTTTGAAGCAAAACACATTTTATCCTTATTCTATCGGAAAAATACAAACAATAGAATGAACAATTGGAACAATTTAACTCTCTGCAAAAACTTAAAGGAATAATAGATTATTTAACCAAACAGGAAATGTTCCAATATAGTAACATCTATCTACAAAGACAAATTCAGTAAAAGAGATTGTCTCGCATGTGATTCCAGCAGCAGGACGGGAACCCAAGCTTTTAGCTGTAATACAGAGAGAAATAATAGTTTCCACATTCAGCTTCAAGACCCCAGCAACTGCTGAAAGTTAAACTAAGCTCTTGGTTCTGTTGCAACTTGACCTTACCTCTTCATGCTGCTTCTATTGTTCCAGTTTTTAAAAAAATCCCAAGACTTCATAAGCTGTTTACTATATTGGCTTGGACCAGACCATTTGGTACCTCTGTCTCAATCTCTCTTCATAAAAACAAACACAGGACAAAGCACACCTCTTACAGCCATATTGTCACAGTGCTCCAATCCTTAGCCACAGCAGAGTTAGAGGCATACTGCTCAGGCTGGCATTCTCCGTAGTTTGCCTCCCGTGGGGGTCCCAGAAAAGACTGGCCCACCTGCATCGACGAAGGGCAAACCAAGTCGTCAGATCACATCAACACTAGAACAACCGGATGCATGCGGATGGGGCAAAGTTAAGGATGAATAATAATGTGAATAACATGTGCTCCAGCGGCCTACATAAAAAAATGCAGCTTATTAGTGTGGAAAATGTTCAGATTCAGATTCAGATTTTACAGTAATAATTAAGTTTTGGATGCATGCCTCAAAATGCCTCATGCATGCTATCCAAAAGATCATGGTTGTGTCAAATCACAGAATTCCCTGAGTGTGGAAGCAGGCCATTAGGCCCAGTGAGTCCACAACCACCCTCCGAAGAGCATTCCACTCAGACAACTTCCCTACCCTATCCATGAAACCCTGCATTTCCCATGGCTAATCCACCTAGCCTGCATATTAGCAGACAGTACAGACAATTTAGCATGGCCAATCTACCTAACCTGCACATCTTTGGACCATGGGACGAAACCAGAGCATTTGGCGGAGAAAAAACCCAGGCAGACATGGGGAGAATGTGCAAATTCCACACAGACAGTAGCCAGAGGTAGAATTGAACCTGGGACCGTGGTGCTGTGAGGCAGCAGTGCTAACAACTGAGCCACCATGCCACCCAAAGGACCAGGTAGATGGTTAATGGAGAAAAAGAAATATTGACGAATATAAATATGCATCTGCCTTGCTTGATGTTTTGTGTAGCTTCATTATCAAATCTGGGAAACAATTAATACATTTCACATCATCAAATCATTCAAAAATTTAGACTAATTGAATATATAAAGAGAAAAAGTGATTTGCTGCAGAGGTATGATTCTGAAAAGGAAAGTGCCATAGCCAATCTAGAACCAGATTTTTATGATAATGTCAGAGACAAAGTGACTCAAAATATCTGATGTCTTTTTAATGTCTTCAATCTTTGCAAAATTAATTTATTCCATAAACCAACCAACATGCATTTAATGATGAATTACTGGCGTTCTTCTTTCATTTTTCAAAGAGGCGACCACCCACAACTGCAATTTATATCCTAAACTCAGCGTACAAGGTGCCTTCCCCTTGCTTTGGGAGCTTCAATGGTAGACCTACGCACTGTGATCTACAGCAACACTGGTAGGGTAAAGCAAGCTACAACTTATTGTGAATATCTTGCCTCACTTGCTGTTGAAATTATGTCAACACGACTGTTTAATGACACGTGGATCGCTGAGTTTTAACTGTATTACCAGGAAGCTGGGAGCTCCCAATCTCAACTCTATCGATCTCCAGTATTGTCCTTTTTATGGCTCTATAGCTGTAAAATCTATGAGGGCCCACCTCTGGTTATCTCTTTCGTGTTTTAAACTCTAATCCCTTGCAATGAATATAACAGACCTATAACCAATTACAACAGCATTCTCTCTCCTGCCAGAAGCAATGCAGTTAGTGGAGATGATTCCCAGTGAGGGGCAAGTAATTGCAGGAGGGTAAATGGATGTAATGAATGGACAGATGGTAATGTGAGAAAGCGCACAGAAACAGACGGATGGGTTCATTCATAAGTCAAGTAAGACATGAGATATTGTGATAGAGTAGGCTTCACAAAACATAGGAAGTGATCAGGTGATGCATGCAGCAGGATGCATAAATATATGTGCAACCGTACTCACTCGTGAGGTTATTAAAATACTTCCTGCCCTGAATTCAGGAGTGTAGCAAATCCTGTGGTACCTTCAGGATTGCTCCTTCTCATTGTAGGGAAAAGCAGCCACTTGACTCCTCACTGACACCAGTAATCCAGCAACCAATCCATTGTTACATCAAAGGTAGATGTCTTGAGCATCCTGCATCCATCATGAAATTTCAACCTTCTCCAAATTCTATCTTTGGACTGGCCCTTTAAATTCAGGGTTTGTATTTGTATCATATGGGATTGTTGCTGCAATTAACACAAAATCCAGCAGCAAAATGATAATGAGGTGGTTTTGTTAAAATGGCAGGACACCAAAATTCCTTTTCAGTTGCCCTCCAGCATCACACAACCTCCCCACCACACAGTAAATGCAGGCTTACAATCGGAAGCATTTTGACAACTCAGTTGAAATTAACTTTGCTGGTTGAAAACTGCTATCCATTCCTAACGATTAATGGTCACTTGACTTAGATTCTTGCAAGTTTTTACTTGATCAACATTCATTAAACAAAAGCTTTAAACCTGATAGAAGTGAAGCAGTTGATATGAAGTCCTAAAAGCTGAATATGTGTGATATATCAAGCAATTAGCCTTTCACAATGCATGCAACAAGGTAATATTGTGGTGACATACTTAACAAGATGTAGTTTCTGAACCCCTTCAGTTTCTGTATGAACAAAGCAGTAATTTAGATCCTTAAGCAGAGAATAAGCCATAGTGCAGTTGCATACATGTTGGAACACGTTAGAAATGCAAGTCACATGAAATGCATTCAGAGATATCCTGTCTGATCCATCATATCATATTCTAAAAAACATTTTTCTCTATAGAAGACAAGAGAAAGCAATTTCTATCCCAGCTCTTTACTAGAGCAGTTCAAAGTTAATCTCACTGTTTAGTCATGCACCATGTCCTTCCATCTTCCTCTGTTTCAAACATTTATCAAGTTACCTTTTAAAGGACATAACAGTCTCAACATTGACTATTTGTTGCACAAAACATTTCCTGATCCAACAACCCTCTGCTTCAAGGGATTTCTTACTACATTCCTCACTCCAAAGGATTATTTTAAAAAGTGAGATACCTCATCAATAATTCCCCAACTAGATAAAATGAACTCCAATTAACCCAATATTTGATAAACTTAAAAACCTATATCTTAAAAATCTTCTGTTTTAATTGGCACTGCCCCAATTTTTTTTTTTAAAAGTTTTTGAACCGCAGCATATAGTGTTTAAATTATCTTGATTAACAGAATGTTGTACACACTCTAACTTTAATAGATCTTCACACTTGATTAGCCAAAATTTCATATAGTATTTAAACTACGGCTTAATTTTTCGCCTTCACACACTTATCCCCAATTCTTTTCTCGAGTATTTTAGGAACTTCATCCATATATCCCAAAAATGTTATTTTTGGCAATCAGCGACCCACTGTACAAACAAAGCACTGGCCTCAATATAACCTCTGTGCACTCAGTGAAAATATACTTCTGTTACAAGCATGATCCTGTCAGCTGCAGGATAAATATGGCGACAATGCTACTTCTAAAGTCAGTGGAAAAAAAAACTTAGGAGGGTTACTTCATTTTTCTTTCATATGTCCAGCAGTGCTAAAACCATACAATCTCTGCACCATAGAAGTAGGCCATTCTGCCCATCTGGGTAGGAATCTCACCGAGATCCAGCACTCCCACCCCCCCACAACCCTATCCCTGTAACCCTGCATTTCCCACGGCTAATCACCTAACGTGCACATCCTTAGATACAATAAGGCAATTCAGCATGACCAATCCACCTAACCTGCACATCTTTGGACTGTGGGAGAAAACCAGAGCACGCAGAGGAAACCCACACAGACACGAAAAGAGTGTGCAAACTCCACACAAACAGTCAAGCGTGGAATTGAATCTGGGTCCCTGGTGCTGTGATGCATCAGTGCTAACCACCGAGCCACTGTGCTCTTAGACATGACTGAACGCTTCCTGCTCCCTACCCACCGCACCCATCCCCCACCCTCTCCCTCATCACCTGCGGGGTATTTTTATTTCATCCACTAACCACCTCCAATAAATCATCCATACTTTCCAACTGACTAATTTATGCACAAAGCTCATGGAGGGCAATGCAAAGCATTGAAGGTGAGGAGGGGACTAAATCAAAATGGAGTTGGAAGAGGAGGAGGATATACAATCAGCACAAATCATTCCAAGACACAAAAGAAAAACACACCTGAGGAAACGGAGATAATAAGGTGTAGAACTGGATGAAAATAGCAGGCCAGGCAGCATCAGAGGAGCAGGAAAGCTGACATTTCGAGTCTGGACCCTTCTTCACTTGAGGAGTTTGTTTATATTTCAATCATGGGAAGCAGATGTCTGTGGCAAAGTCATCATTTACTGCCCGTTGCTAATCGCCCTTGAGAAGGCGGTGGTGAGTTACCGGTTTGAACAGTTGTGGCCCACGTGCAGTATGTAAACCCACAATTTCATCAGGGAAGGAGTTCCAAGATTTTGACCCAGTGACGTTGGTGGAAAAGCAATCAATTCCTACATCAGGATGGTGATAGCTTAGACAGGAACTTGCAGGTGGTGGTGCTCTCAAGTATCTGCTATTGCCCTTCTAACTGACACTGGCTGTGACTTTGGAAGAAGCTAAGGAGCCAGGTGAATTTCTGCACTGCAGTTGATAGTATGTACTGCCGCTACTGTGCGAGAGAGTGAATATCTGCGGATTTGGTGCCAAACAAGTGAGCTGTTTTGGAGATAAAAAGGCGTGGGGCTGGATGAACACAGCAGGCCAAGCAGCATCATAGGAGCAGGAAAACTTGAC